>FIZV01011088.1:0-13474 GCA_900050545.1 Trionymus perrisii | reverse complement strand
ATGATAGATTTTTTCGGTTTTTTCAAAAAATCAAGAAATTTTTTCCTATTAACATATTGTTTTTATTAATATTTCTGGATGAAAAAAGTTTGAGCTTTCCAATGGTGTAAACCCCGCCCCTCTATCTCTATTGGTTAAAAAGTTATAGGAATTTTATTTCCAGAAAAACTGTGAAAAAAAAAATATTTTTTTCATTTTTTCAAATTCAAAAAATTATAACTTTACAAATAATCAAGTTAGGGGGGTGGGACTTGCACCATTGAAAAGCTCGAACTTTACTCTTCCAAAAATATGTCCAATATTTGTAGGTTGTAATAAAATGTTTTATTTTTTTTGAAAATTTCAAAATTTTTGTTACCTATATTAACTCAAAGCTTTTAGTCATATTTTTGGAAGAGTAAAGTTCGAGCTTTTCAATGATGAAAGTCCCATCCCCCTAGCTTGATAAATTTCGAAATTATTATTGTATGCAGGTGTACCTATTCTATGTAATAATGCATGAGTATCACGTAGGTATTTCAGTACCTAAAGCATTCTTGAAAAAAAATTTTCAGATGTTTATTTTAGTATACTTAACGGGTATTTTTCATTTGAAGCAATATTTTCTAGACTCTTACAGCGTACCTAGATGGTGACCTTCATTGAAATCCATTTGTTATTTTTTCACGAAATGCTGACAGGTGCTTTTATCTCAAGTTGAGGAATTTCCGATATACCTACTCGAAATATTTATATTTGAAATTAAAAGATTCACAAAAATATTCATACAAAGAATTATAAGTTCGTCGTGTTTTAAATACATAATCATAAGTATCTACGAGTAAAAATGCTATGCAACCGTATAAGTACAAAATTACTTAGTTGTTATAAAACTGCCGGAAATTCCAATAACAAAAAAAGGTTTAAAAGCATATCAATCCAAAATTCTTAAAAACCCGTGAAATATATCATAAACAATCTTGTTGATAACTGAAATAAAAATTAAAAGAACAAAAATAGTCAAAATCGAGTTTGAATTTTTTTTTTCATAATTTAACCTTGCATGACAACTAAACCAAAACGTTTTACTTACTTGGTGCGTAGTCTGATTCATCTGATTCATAAGTACTCGTAGACGCTGAGGAGGATCCAAAAGCACCGCCTTCTGCTGTTCCATTCTCACTACTTTGTACTTCACTTTTTTCTGTTGTTTTTGAAATAGTTATCGAGTCTACATTCATCGAAAGGTTTAATACGAATATGGCCAAAAATACGAAGCCGGCTGAATTAAAAATAAATTGTCTCATTTTAAAAACAGATCTCTTTCACAGAGTTTTAGGTTGTGTAACACAATGATTATTTTGGTGTTCGATTTCTCAATTTAAGGTTCGCGATTATTCAAATTAAGGTGTAGGTACCTATATCTATCTACGTATTTAGTTCATACCATAGGTAGGTATAGTTACTCGTAAATTAATACATACGAGTTTATTCCTGTCAAAGATTTCTTACTTTTGGAAATGTTGTGATAATGTTGGGTTTAAAATATTTTAGATTTGTAGGTGAATTACGAAGTGAGTGATGATAAGTTTTCCCCTTTGAAACTTAATAGGTTTTGCAAAACTTCACTTTGATAAACGAACTCATTTCATTAGAAATAACACCATTTGCCTATTTATCTTTTTCAAGGATTCTTTCAAATTTTAAAATTAATTATTATCAGACTTGCCTTGAGAAAATCTAGGTCTGGAGGAAACATTTTTCGGCTAATACCCTCTTAATAAAATCATTTTATTCTCCGTAAGTTTCTAGTAGTATACCAATGTATGTTCTAGCGCACTCATGTTTTTCTCGAATTTTCCTTCATTTTTCAACATTTTAAAATATCCATATTTTTTAAATCGTTTATTTTACTGGTTTTTAAGAAAATATACACTATTTTTTACTTGATGTTTCATTTAAACAGTTTCAAAAATTTTATATATTTTGCATCCATCTTTCTTAAATTCCTATATGTACTTTTTAAAGTTTATTTCCTTTTTTTTTCAGAGGATAATATTTTTCTTCAAGTTAATGTATGTTCTGGTGCACTCAAGCGCAGATGTCTTCGGTATAGTCGCTATAAACGATAATTTTCAAAGTAGATAAGTAAATGTACTAATTTAAAAAAAAAAATATCGCAATTTCGTTAATAAATTGCATAACTTGAATTTACTTTTATGAATTTCAAGTTGAAATTAAACGTTAAGGTTTTTTAATGACGATTTCATTGCATGTGTTTAATTTTAAAGCAAAAATGAAAAGTAATCGAAGCACCTGCTGCTACATCTACTTTCATTTTGATGCATAAGTAAAATTTCTACATTATAAATGAATATTGCAGCTCCATGTTCGATTCGCGTAATTCGAGTCGACTATTACGAAATGGCGTTAATAAATCTTCAACCAGTCCAAATCATTTGAAAAGGCATCTTACGAGTATACTTATTCGAGCCATAATCAAGGTTAGAAAATACTTACTCGAGATCGGTAATACTTTTAATTACGAGTACCTACTACCTACCTACATTTCCGCGCATGACCTTGTCGATTATGCGGCTAGTTCATCTTCAATGCAATAGAAAAGGTTATGGATACGAGTACTTTCTCTGGTATAGTTCAATAATCTATTTGACCTGGGAAATGGCCATTTGTTCGTGTTACGAAACGTATTTCCATATTGGACATCCACCAATGGTACATTTGCATAAGCCACTGGGCATATTATATGAAGAATATTATAAAGGCTCTCGCAATAAAGTTTTATTTGCAAATATGACCAAAAATGGGATCAATTATGTGGTCAAAATTGGGCTGATAATTAAACACTTTGTGTACTGTAGGTAGGTATCTATCTATGTTCTTTAAACCTTATGACTTTCTTAAAGATGAAATAATGTCATTTAACAGTACTTATAAAAGTTAACTGTTTAAAAAAAAATTGTGCTTGTGGATTCTCAACGTGTACTTAGATGTAATAAAAGCAATACTCTGTAATGAGCGAATCATCTGGGTAATTCGAGATGCTCCAAGAGAATGGGCCTACTTTTAATTGAACATTTTGGTATCACGATCTTTTGAACTTCCGTACTGTACGAGACCAATGTCTGAAAAAATACTCATATTTACAGCAGGGTCACACTAACAATGTTTCACTTTCACTGTACAGTTATCAACGAAAGTATTTTTTAAAACGGTGCTCCGATTGTATTCTTGTTGGTGATAAAAAAGCACGAAAACGCATGCGGGATCCGGCCGAGTATTAAGTAACATCGCAGGTCCGCAGCACGCTGGTTTTAAAAGTAGCCGGTTCTGCAGTCACCATTCTTCTCCAAACCCACGTACTTAGCTGAAAAATTGAAATACCGATAGTACAATGCCATTAGAATGGTAAATTTTGTTATTTCATAAAAATATAATACATGGTTTAACGAGTTTTGTCTGGAGTAGTCGAACACAATAGCTCGGTCGATTGTAATTTTTACCTTGCGACTTCATTAGCATGAAAGTAAACCAAGCATACGGAATGTCTGATTTATTCTATAACTATTATGCGACTTTACCGAATACTTGCTCAAGTTTAATGCCTATAGTTTAAATCTGTACTTCTTTTTGTAGTATTTCCCCCCAGAAAAATACCTACAATGCATTTGAGTGACAAGACCTGGACCACTTAGGTAGCAGGTTTTTTCATCTTAAGATTGTTTGCTAGTTGCTTTTTCACAATAAATCAATTACCTTGATTGTGCAACTTCTACTTATATATGTATTTCGTTTTGAAGTGTCACTGTAATTTCATTATTATTGAAGAAAAAAACAATGATGGTTTGACAAATGAAAGTGATCTCATTATGTTTCAAAAATATATTTTATAATTGATTTGAAGATGTCACAGATTAAAAATAGTAGAAAAATCATGGCGAGAAAGATAAACAATATTTGTCAGTTGTGCACTCTCTACCTATTTCTAGAAAGTTCTATGATGAAAGTTCACCACTACTGAAACGTATGAATTTGAGCATGGTACATCAAAAAGTTGGGACATTTTCCAATAAATTTGGGTTTCCCCTTCGCTCCCATTGAATATCTTTTTGTCCTACCAATTGCAAAATTGAATTGAAAATTTGTCATTCTTCCGGAAAGTCATTATTTGATTTTTTACATCGTTCTACTCGTTTTATGATTTTAAGCTTAGAGTGACAGTTTTGGAGCAGGTTTCCCTACATAGCCGAGAAGGTATATCTCGATGTCTCAATCTTAAATATACCGTTACATAGATATATTTTTTCAGTTCTTCTTCAATTAGTTTTTGTATACTTCAAAATTCTGGAAATTTCCACGATCACGCAAAAGTTTAAATTTTTAGTCAAAATGAAATTTTTTAAAACTCGCTTGATTTTGATTTGCAGATAATTTTTTCAACCATCCTAATGATCAGACATAAGACTTGAAAAAAGTAATGAGAAGTTCAACTTAAAATAATTAATCAAATTCAATTCTAATTCCAAAGGAATCTTTTATTGAAAAAAAGTGTAGACTCATCTTTTGATAAAATTAAATAAAGTTGTAAAGAATATCAATGACATCTTAGCTGAAACAAAATATTAAAACAAAGCTGAAGAAAAAAAGAGCAAGTTCAATTGCTGGAAACAATAGGTTGCTTTAAAAATTTTAATGGGATATAAATACGAAACGTAATTTACTCGGGTAGTAAATCTTATACTTAGCTATGTAGTTTTCCTTGTCAGAAGGTTGGGAGCTCGAAAATAAATAAAAATTGTCACTTCTCATTTCCCACAATGAATCTAAAACGCGATGTTGGTACATATAACTTTGCAGCATCCTTCTATAGCCCTTTTATGAATAGCAGTTCGTGGTATACAAGCAAATTGTGTATAGTCAAAGGCTTCTTAATATTTAACTTTATGTATCTTTGTGACGAGAAAATAAATTGGAAAAAATAAAAATAAAAACAAACTTTTATTAATGTTAAAAGAAAGAGAGGAAATAAGATACCTACAGAGAAAAATATACAAAAAAAAAATGAAAAAAAATGAAAAAATGGGACAAAAATATGAAAACACATTCAAGATGAAATTCCGCTACGACAGTTAATGTTCTTAATATTAAGTTACATCATAAAACCTACACAATTATCGTAATCTGAGTTTTAATGTAAAATTAAATGCCAACGAGAAATATTTACAAGTCTTTTTCACGGTACCTTTAACAGTAGGTACGTTAATGAAGCCGTCGTCACTTAAATCCGAGGAACAATTTACAAGAGGGCTTGATGAATTTGACACGACGAGCAGTGATACAATTTACATTTCGAAGATACGAAGCCCTCATAATGCACAACCTCTCGCTTTACATATTATCCTCTACTTGTATAGGTAGAAAAACATATATAATATTCGCAAAATGGCAACCAAAGATAACGTCATTTTTAGTCTATAAACTGGCTAGTATTTTAGTAAGCACCGCCGGAACTTGGAGCACCGTAGCTGGAGGATGGTCCGCTGGAGCTAGGAGCTCCATAGCTAGATGACAATGAGCTGGATCCACTTGGAGCGCCGTAAGAAGAAGAAATACCACCGCTACCGCCATGCGAGCCAAGATCACCTCCCAATCCGGATGACGAATGAGAACCTCCAAATCCACCATCGAGACCACCGCCGAGACCACCGCCAAGACCACCACCGAGACCACCACCGATTCCACCGGCGCTGAAGCCAGAATCGCTATATCCTCCGGCACCTTTTTGTGTCTTGTAGCGAATGAAGTATACTTCAGGTTTGGATGGAGTAGTTGGTGCTGGAGTTGGGATGGAGATTTGTGGAGCGTCTTCGGGTCTTTTGACCAAAACGTAGATGAGAGTTTTCTCAGAATCTTGTTGGATTTGTGGGATAATTGGAGCAGTTGGGGTTGGTGGAGTTGGAGCTTTGATGAAGACGATTTTGTAGTGTTTTTGTGGTGGTGGTGGTGGAGCGTAGTGTTGAGTTGGTTGGTAGCTTTCTGGTTCTGGGGGTGGGACATGGACGTAGATGTGTTTTTGGACTACTGGAGCTTGGGAGGCATATCCGCCCGATGAGTAACCGCCACCGCCAGAGTAAAGTCCGCCGCTGGAGCCGGAGAAACCTCCGCTGGAGTAACCGCCGCTTGAGTGGCCTCCGCTTGAGTGGCCTCCGCTGGAGTGGCCTCCGAAACTGCTGGCTAATTCGCTTCCTAGACTAGATCCAACGTAGCTTCCGTGAGACGAACCTCCGCTGCTGTATCCGCCACTGCTGTATCCTCCGCTGCTGCCAGAGAAGCCTCCGCTGGAGTAGCCACCGCTGCTGTGTCCACCGAAGGACGGAGCGCCGTAGCTCGAAGATGGAGAGAATGATGAGTAGCCTGCGTCTGCGGCAACGCTACTGACTAAAGCCAGAGCTGATATCAACTGTAAGAAAAATATTTCGTTAGCGAATCCATACCATGGTATTCTAAATTGAAGACATGATACAGTGTGGTTATCTAAAACGGTATCCAAAAAATTTTGTATTTCGTTGTTCGTGAACTGCGTCGAGTTGTCATATCAGATGGCACTTGATACTTTTTCCACTACCTACTTTCAAACTCATCTCAGCAATTATAAACGTATTAAAAATTACATCCGAAACACGTATGGAACCACGATCACGCGCATTGCTGTTTATTTTCGTGTTCGTGTAATTAAAATATTAAAGCCAATTTGCCATCTGCGCATCTGCGATTATCAGAGAGCATTATTTTCATTCATAGCGTAACTGATACGCATCCTAAACAAATGCTTACGCAATCTATAAGCTTCACCTACACACGTTGCACTTTACACTAGGAATCTTTTTCTCATGAATACCGATGCAGGAAATATAACAACTTATTTTCTTCCATTAAACGTGGGAGAAGTTGGTAAAATATTATTTTTCCTAAACTAATGAGCTCGAACTATAAGTACGTTTCTTATCAAATAGAAAAGAAAGACGTGAGACTGTTGTTTTATTGTGCACCAAGAAGGACAGCGAGAGTAGATAATTGACAAGAGAGTAATTTTATTGTTGAGTACATCGACACATTAAAAGGGAAGTGTGGTAATATCGAGAAAATGAAAAAATTATCTTGTTGTTGTTATTGTTGTTTTTTTTTGTAATGCAAAAACTAAAGCAATAAAATCTATAGAATCAGAGTGCAATAGAAAAACTTTTAAGCAAAAAGAAATTATTTTAGCTATGTTTGAAATTATCAACTTCAAGTTGAAAGTTGCTCGAGCTGGTAATTAAGTGTTGGGAGAAATTTCGCCTCCCCCGAAAATGCAGAACAACATGATGAATCGTAAATATCGATTCATTTTGATTTATTTACGTATTGTACTTCAATTTACATAAAATATCGAATTATGTGAGGGGGAGGGGGTCCAAGAACTGGGCTCTGCTCTCCTCTAGCCTTCTAAAAAATAAAAGTGATGCAATATTTGTATCCAAATTACGTATTATACTTCAATTTTCGTAAAATATCGAATTATGCGGGGGGGGGCTTCCATGGACTGAGCCATGCTCTCCTCTGGTTTTCTAAAAAGTAAAAGTGATGCAATATTTTTATCCAATTTAAATATTATACCTACTTCAATTTTCGTAAAATATCAAATTATGTGGGGGGGGGCAGGTGAGAAGAATGAGCCATGCTCACCTCTAGCCTTCTAAGAAGTAAAAGTGATGCAATATTTTTATCAAATCATTAATTTTTCTCATTTTTTGTGCATTAAAAAAAAGTTGCATGCAGTAGGTACAGGTAGGTAATTTATTATATTTTTTATTCTTTTCATTTTTTTATAATGAATTTATGACGCGATTACTCTTTTCAGCCTAAAGTCTCAAAAAAATGTCATATTTCTCAAAACCACTATTTTTGTAATTTTTTGCCATTTTTTGAGTCACTAATTTTTTACATTTTCTCTCTACTCTCTTCTTACTCACAGAATTCAAAATTTAAACTCAGAAAATTTCTCAATAACATTTAGTTCTTTTTTCTTTTTTTCAAATTGAAAGTTTGTTACCAATGTTTTCCGAATTCAAAAGCAACTTACAAAAATCCAAATGATTTTTAAAAATTTGAATCTACTTATTTGATTAAAAAAAAGTCATCTCTTATAAATACACTGGTATGACGGCAAAAAATGGGAATAAAAGTAATTGATAGGCATCGAAAACGTTTCCGAAGTACAATGTCACTTTTTTGGATTTTGGGAAATCCATCAATTTCGGTAATTTTTTGTAACTATTACGTACTTATTTAAAAAATCAGGTTAGGTATTTTTATATGTATAAAAAAAATGTCACATCAAAAAATTCCAACATTCTTTAGTTCATCATACATCGTACTCCATAATATTTTGAAAATACGCTAAATCAGCAAAAAAAATCACCAAAAACTTCATAACTGCAAAAGAAAAATTCTGAATATTTTAAAAAATTTCTACAATTTACTCATGAACTAGTTGAAAGATCTAAACAGATCGGTCGAAAGAATATATAATAAAAAAATTTTAAACCGTGTAAAACGAATAAAAAAATAAACAAAAATAAAGAAAATAAAGAAATGAACCAAGAAAATAAAACACTAGAACTTATACAAACTACAAATGAATTAATCCACGCATCGGTAAACTTGGAAAGAAAGATCAAAACACATGACAAACTAATAAAATTTACTCGTATCCTCGATACACACAAAAATTCGACGTTTAAAATTTGTTTTAAATGTGAAAAAATCCGCAAATCCACGAACAACCAAAACAAACTCGAGATAAAAATTGAAAAAAAAAATCGCACCAATGCACTCACCGAAAAAGCAACCATTTTGCGTTAAAAATTACAAACTGAACACAAACACGTGATGTGTAAAATTAAAACTTAAGAATTAATATTACGCGTGTGTACTGAGTAAACAGACTAATTTGCTCGAGTAAAACTTTCAGTTTTAAATAATGTCTGGTTCCCTCTTTTTTTTTGCATTACGCCTGGACGGGTTGCAATGAGGGGGCACATTCACTGTTACTGCACCGGGTACCCCAATGACCTGTTATTGCTCTGAAAGGTCCTCCTCGTCTCGCCAGTGAAAGGTTCCGTTTACATGTAAGAATAATTCACAGCCGTGTATTCGGTTTTATAATTTATGCGTAAAACTGATTTTACGAAATATGCGGAAAATGTTATTCGATCGCGTTATAATTAAATTTTTCTTAGCAGATGGGTCTTTTACGTAGATTTTTTTTAGTGTGATTATTCGGTGTTTGTTTTATTATTTTGTATATACGAATGTGTATTTGATTTATCTCGCAGTTGCGTGTCAAGGTATAATAGAATGTTGCGAACGTGAAATGTATGAGTAAAAAAAATTCACTGGTGAACTTGATTCGGAGTACTTGGGCGGATATCGTTATGTAATACGAAAAATGTTCCGAAATTCGGGCAACATATAATACATTGTATACCAATGTGTAGTAAAAAATTATGGTTTTTTTTTCTCATTCACTTTTTATCACTTTGTATTGATTTATGCATTTTTGTTGCATAAATATTGAATTGAAAATTATACATTCTAGTTTATTAGTTTTCGAAGAAAAATTGCTACATGTTTGGATTTACCTCGATGTATTGTTGAAATATGGACATTTACCTTAATGTAACCGGTTCATAGGTGTTATAGTGTAGGTAGAAGGTGCAAAATTTGTCAAGTATGAAAAATTTAACGTAATTAATAACGGGCCACGCGCCGGTATTCTTTCTATTCGAGTTCAAAATAAGACAAGTGTTGATAGTAAAAGTAGGTAAAATTTATGAGTTGGCGAAAAACGATTTCAAAATAAACAATGAAAGTGAATTAATGAATTGAAAAAAAATTATTAATCGGACAATGGCTCTACATTTTCCCTCGTGTTTTAATGAAAATTCTTCAAAAATTGACATTTTCTTAATTTTAAAATAATTTTTTACAAATGATTTATTTAGTTTTTGTGGAAAAAAAAAAAATTTGTAATTAAAAGAATAAAAATAAATGAATAAAGTAAAAAGTTTCAAAAATAAATTGGAGGAATTTGTTTTCTAAAATTCTAAAAAACATTTCTCCTCCGCAAAAAAAAATGAAAATTTTGTTTTTTAAATAAACAGTCAAAAATTATCTTTACAAAATTTAGAAAATCTTGCATTCAAATAAAATAAAAAAATTGTTTTTAATCTAAATTTGAAAAAATTATATCGTTATTTTTTTTAGAACGTAGAATCTTTTTTTTTTGTTCTAAATTTTTATTTTTTATTTTTTCAGTTTTATAAAGTATGTAAAAGTAATGTTTCATATTTTTTCCAAGGAAGTGAAGAATTACTTATTTTTAAATCTTTTAAAAAAGGATTTAAGGTATTTGTTTTCTAAAAAATTTAAAAACAATTGTTTTTAAAAAAAGTAATTTTTGATTTCTTCTAATGAAATGAAGTGCGTAAAGTAAATAAAATCTGAAAAAAGTGCTTACCTATCTATCTACTTCTTTGATATGAACAAAGGCCCTGATTTTTTAAATTTTTTTTCAAAAATAAGTTTTGAATTTTTTTTTAAATTCATAATTTTAAAAATTGAAGAAATCGGTCTGAAAATAAATAGAACAAATTCGTTTTCTAAAAAAACGAAGTATTCTCGTTCTAAGAAAAAATTGAAAAATGATTTCTTACAAAATCTGGAAAAAATGAGTCTTTTTTCCATAGTGAAACGCCGTAATTTTTTTAATGAAAAAAAGTACCCACATTTTAAAAAATATATTTAGGCTTATTTATTTATTTATTTATTTTTTTTTTTGAATTCTAAAATTTCTATTCGAACAATTTCGAAAAAATAAAAATTATCGCTTTAAAAATAAATCGGTGGAATTTACTGTTTGTAATAAATCTAAAAAAAATTGTTCTTGAAGAAAAAAAAAACTTGAATGTTTAGTCGATTATTGCTATCTAATTTTTTCATTTTTCATTTTTAAAGAAAAGTTGAGAAATTACGTTTTACAAAATTTAGAAAAATTCATCTCCCAATGAAATAATGAAAAAAAATATATTTGTAAATCTAAGAAAATTCATCGTATTTTTATAAAATAAAATTTAAAAAAAAACAAAACAGTTTTTTGTGAATAAATTGGAGGAACTTGTTTTCTAAAAAATGTAAAAAAGTTGTTATTAAAAAATCATAAAAGGAAATGAAGAAAAAATTGTTCAATTGGCAAATTTTCTGTTTCTTTTTTCAAATAACTCAGACTTTTTCTTAATTTTAAAACGTATTTTTTTTAAACTGGTTTTAAAATTTGTTTCAGAAAAAATTTCAAAAAATTGTGATTATTTGAAAAGGTGAAAAAATTGTTTTGAAAATAAATCGACGGAATTTGTTTTTTAATATAAGGATTTAAAGAAAATTGGTTTTGCTGGGAGGGCACTTGCATATTTTTGTTTAAAAAAAATGATTTCAACATAATGCGGAAATTTTTTTTTTTAAACAATTTAAAAAAAAAAAAAAATGTTTGTTAACGAAATTTGAAAAAGTGCATACACATTACACACATACCATTTTGTTTAAAAGGGAAATGTAATTTTTATTATAATTATACTTTTTTAATACTTTTTTAAAAAAAATTATCAATAAAATTATTATTATTATTTTGAAAAAAAAAAGTTGAAAAAAAACTGAAAATTTTTGTTTGAAAAAAAAAAATTGAAAATAATTTTTGCAACGAAATTCAAAACTTCTCCAAAATAAAAATAAAAAGAAGTCAGTTGTGGTCATAAGTGAAACTAAAAAATTAGGTGTATCAAAAAAATTCGAAAAATTTTCTACCTCAAAAAATAGAGATTTTTTGTTTCAAAATTAATTTAAAAAATTTTCAAGTAGGTACCTACTCAAAAAAAAAAATTCAGAAAATTTTTTATTCCAAAAGAAATCCTAAAACGATATTTTAAAATTGAATTTTCCATTCAATTTCAATTTTTGGTACTTACAATTTTAAATTTTTTTACGAATAATTTTTCTAAATTTCTCGAGTATTTTTTAAAAAATTACCTAATAATTTCCTCACTTCATGAACAAACATTTAATAATGCGTATGCTTATGCCATACCATAATTTTTGCTGATACCCCTCTCCCTCCCACAATACTAGCTCAAACATTTTACAATTTCTTCATTGGATTTTCAATATTTTATTACATAAATTTTCAGACTCTCCTCACCAGAAAGTTTCATTTTTTATAATATAAATTTTCAGACCTCAAGAGTGTTTCGTTTTTTGTAATAAAAATTTAATTCTAATACTCGAGACTTTTAGTTTTTTTTTTTAAACTGAAAAAACATGTTTTAACAAAGTTTGAATCTAGAAAATTCAAAAACCAACCAAAAAGAGAATTATTGTTCCACAAAATTTTCTTTCAAAATATTTCTAAAGAAAATTTGAAAAAATAATTTTTTTGAGCAGAATTCAAAAAAAATGTAAAAAAAAAATTAAGTAAATTTGTGTCCTTTCAAAACAAAAAGAATTTTGTTGTATATAAAAAATTTCATTTTTTTTTTTTATAAAACTTTCATATGCTTAATTGAATAAAATTTAAATCTTGAAAAAAATAGAATAAAAAATACAAATTAAAAAAAAAAGAAAAAAAATCTATTCGTGTTTGAACAAAACTTGAAATAGTATTTACAAACAAAATGCAAAATTATTAAAATTTTCAAAAAAAAATTGTTTTGCATAAAATCCAGAATTTTGGTTTCTTTAAAAATCAATAAATTTTTTTTTTCCATAAAACTAGAAAAGCTCGTTTGAGCGAAATTTGAACCATTTTGAAACTTTTTCAGGTACAGATATTTAAGTTAAAATTTTATTATTAAAAAATTGGGAAAAAATTAAACAATTTGAAAATTTTTCGCCATGAAATAATTGAGAAAAAAATAGTTATTTTTGAAGAAAATTTAAAGGAAGTGTTTTTGAACTGAATTTTATAAGTCAAAATTGTGGGTTTGAATCACATTTCAAATCAGTTGATTTCAAATAAAATTTTGAATTTTGAATTTTTTTTAGAAACATGAATATTGTTCTAAAATATAATATAGGTAATTGAAAACAAAGGTTTTGAAAATAACTTGTAATTTTTTTTAGCAGCAATCAAACTTCTCATTTCTTAACGAAAGTTAGAAAGCATGTTTTTGAGTTATAAGTGCTTTAAGTACTTGGGTATTTGAAAAAAGTAAATTTAGAACAAAATTGAAAAAAATTACTTGAAAGAGAGAGAAAAAAGCAATGAGCAAAAGATTTTTTTTTGAACAAAACTTTAAAAAAAGTTATTGAATGCATAATTTTAAAATTCTGTAGGACTTGAACTTTTTTTTTTTTTTTTTTTTTTTTTAATTTTACATTTTTT
>FIZV01011067.1:0-10049 GCA_900050545.1 Trionymus perrisii | reverse complement strand
TAGGATTATAATTTTTTGTGCTATGAATATGAATCTGAATAATATTTATTCATATCTGTGGGGTAGATGATTGTTGTTTTTTTTTTTTTGGGGGGGGGGGGGAATAACCAAATTACGTTCAGGAAAAAATACCGTAGTTTTGGAATACCTAAAAATAATTTTTTTTTTTGAGTTGAATCAGGTAAAAATTATTCAAAAGTAGGCTTTTAAAAACAATTATTTCGCACAAATGCAAAAAATTATTTGAAAATTAATCAATGAGAAAGAAGTTGACAACTGGATAAATTGAATAAACCTGGAAGAAATTGAGAAGAAATTCGAATTAAAATAAACATTAAATTCAAGTTTAAATTTCTTAAATTAAAAATACTGAAATGAGAATTGAGCGAAATTAAAAATTAAAAATCAAAAAACTGGGAAGAAATTGTTTAAAATGTTAATTAAGATTTTATGAACTTTAGACAAATGGAAAAACTTCAATAAAATGAGATGAACTTTTAAAAAAAAAATCAAAAAAAATCAAAAAATTGGAAGAAATTATTTTGGATACCTACTGAAAATTGAAATTTCATCTGGAAGAACCAAACATCGAAAAAATTTCAATAAATTCAAAATTGAAAAACATGAACAATTGAAATTTTAATAAAATCAAAAATGTCTGAAAATTGGAAGAAATTAAAGAATATAAATGAATGTCAGATATTGAAAATTAATATTTCGTCAGAAATAACTAAACATGAAAAGAAACGAAAATTCAATCAAAATTATTGAAAACCGAAGAAATGAAAAATTAATACTTGAAAAAAAAAATGAAAAAACTGAGGGGAATCACTGACATGTTGAAAATTTATAATTTCGTCACAGCATTGAAAAAATATCAATTTTAATCAAATCGAATGAAATTGAAAAAATTGGTGAAAGAATAAATCCAATATTTGACTAAAAATTGAAAACGTAAAAAATTAAAACTTTAAAAAATTCTAAAAATTTCAATAAAACCAGAAACGCCTCCAAATGGGAAGAAATTAAAAAATGAAAATAAATTTCAAAGTTGTAAATTACGATTTCGTCAGAAATAGCTGGACATAAAAAAAAGATAAAATTCAATTAAAGTTACTAAAATTGAAAAAATGTTAATATTTGAAAAACTGTGAAAATATAGGTATTGTTGAGATTTTATCAGAAATTTGCAAAACGTGAATAAAAGGTTGAATTTAATCAAAACGACTGAAAATTTAAAAACAATGAAAATAAGAAAATTAAAAATTCCTGATAATGGGAGGGGGGATGAAAAAATTTAAAAAAGAAAAAAAGGAAAAAATAATGTAAAGTTTCCTTTGAAAGGAGAGTTTTGTAACATATGATTATTTAAAAATTAGCTGGTATTATAACAAATAGCCACAATTTTTTATATGTATTTTTGAGGATCTAGCAAAATATCAGAAAGTCATAAAAAATATCAATAAAAAAAGAATTAAGTAATTTTTTTTTAAAAGTTTTTTTCAAAATTGAATTTTTTAAGCAAAAATCATGTGCAATAAATATAGACCCATTTTATATATGAAAAAATACGACAGAAGTATTCCTTGTTTTTTTAAATTTTTTTTTATTTTTAAAAAAACAGAGAAATAAAAAAAAATGTCGAACAGTCATTTGAATTTTTGAAAATTTGCAAGTTTCAAAAATATACCTATCTACGTTAATTCAGGGTGTCCAACAAAATTTTCAAACCAAAAATCAGCACCTTTTCATCAGCTTTTTTCAACACTTTTTTAAAAAGATTTTCACGAGCTGGAACCCCACTCCCCTCCCCGCTAAAATTTCAGTTTTTATAGAAACATTTAAATTCTGAAGAAAAAAAAAACAATGTACAAAGAAATACCAAAAAAATGAATATTTTCATTTCGAATGATTAAAGGAAAAAAATTAATTTCTAATAAATTTTGACAAAAATTTTTAAAAAACCAAACAAAAAAAACGAATTTTTGTTGAATTTTAACAAAAAAAGGAGGACCTTTGAGCAAAAATCAGCACTTTTTCAGAACTTTTTCGATTGTGAGCACCAATTTCTGAATTGGAGGACCTTTTCAGCACTTTCATCACCTGTTAGACACCTTGCAACAGTAAAAAAATTAATTTCTAAAATTTTATTCATGTTCTTTTTTTTTTTTTTAATTTTGCACAGAATGTTTTTTTCACTAGTTTCTGAAAGAATTTTTTTTATTTATCAAGGTTTTAAAGCTGCAATTTCTTGTGTTTAGGTAATTTTTTTTTGTATTTTAGAGTGTCTAATAAATAAAAAAAAAGATTTTTGAAGGAACTTCAACGAGAATTTTTGAAAATAAAAATTTTCAAGAAAAAATTGAAATGCAAATTTCTTTTGAATTATTTCACCAAATTAGAGAGATTTACTAAAAATTGAAAACCATCATCAAATTTTGAAGATTAAAAATTTCCATTTTTTACAAAATGTTGAAAACAAATAAAACTTGACGAATTAAATTTTTTTAATTTTTTGAAAACTTGCCTGAAACCATCTGAAACTTAAAATTGATAAAACTTCGAAAATTGGTTTAAATGTTCCAATCTAAATTTCAAATTTTACTGACTTTTAGAATTTGGTAAATAATCAAAAATGAAAATATTTCCAACATTTTGTAAAAATTTGCAATTTTTAAATTTTCAATGAGGTAAATCTTTAAAATTTGATAATTATTCAAAGGTTCTGGTGTGGTAAGGGGGGTACTTGGCTTTTGGTCGAACTTCAAAATTTTTTCTAGTGTATGCGATTTGTAATGGTAAAAGATGATTTTAGAACGTATGTGCGATTTTTTACCCCTCATGGAAGCTGAGACTTCGGAATACGTGATTTTAAGGTTAAAAAATTCCATCTCCGCGAGTTTCAACCGATGTTTACCAAACTTGACACAAAGGTTGAGGTACTTGAGGGGAGTGTTGTGAAATTTTTTCAGATTTTTCCGACCAATAAAATAACCTTGAATTCCACATTTTTTTACAACTACTGTAAAAATTTATCAAGCTTTAAAAATTTACTATCTGAATTTTTATTAAATTTCGAAATTTTTACAACTTTTGAACGTTTTTTTCAAAAAATTTCAATTTTTTTTTTAAATTATAAGAATTTTTCGAATTTTAAAAAACTGCAAAAATTTATCAAAATCAAAAAATGACCAAAATCCTAAAACTATCAAATTTTGAACTTTTATCAAATTTTTAAAATGTTTGAATTTTCAAAGATCACTCAATTTAAAAAATTTAATAAAATTCAAAAATTCGAAAATTCTAAATTTCCTTAAAGATTAAAAATCTATCAACTTCAGGAATCGACTCTTGGATTTAACTTTTTTTTTTAATTTTTAAAAATTGGGCCACCTTTAAAAATTCCCTAAAATGCAGAAATGATCAAAATTTCGATAATCTGTCAAATTTTAGGAATGACGTTGAAATTAACACAAAAAATTACTCAACTCAAATTTCAAAGTTGGTCCAACTTTAATATCATCCAATTGTGAATTTTCATCAAATTTTTAAAACTGTAAAAATTAGATAAACTTTGAATAGGTACGTAATACGATTTGGAATATTTTTTTAAAAATAAAAATGACCAAAATTCCTATTTTAATTAAATTATTTTTTTTTTTTACAAATTTTGAACTTTTGTTACTAGAAAAAATTTCCATTGTTCAATTCTAGCTCGAGTGACGTCGCATAAAATTTTTAAAAAATGAATTTAAAAAAAAAAAAAAAACTTTCTAACTAAGGAAATTCTTTTCATAAACTATGTTTCCAAATTTCGTTTGAGAGTCACTTCTTAGCACCATGTTCGAAAATATTTTGCTCCAAAAGTGATGTTTTTTGAAATTTTTATCAAATTAAAATTCTGTTCAAAGAATATTTTTCGAAATTCTGCAAGTAACATTTTTTGAAATTTCGTTCAAAAGGATTGAATTCTAACTCTGTGTAATGCACCAACAGGTCTATCGAATCCGAAAAATATAATGCCAGAGGCCCACCAGTGCGTAATAAATAATCAGTATTTTTTCGTATTCGGCTCACTGATGGCTTTTTACATCCCGATGGTCATCATGGTCGTGACGTACGCTTTAACCGTCCAATTACTCCGGAAGAAGGCGCGGTTCTTGCAGCAGAAACCAGGCACCGAACAAGAAGCTCCTACTTTCCGCCGTCTCGGTGGCAGGTTTCGCAAACCTCCATCTACCGTCGAGGCGTCAACACCTCTGTCGCCCGGAGACAGCACAAGGATACCGCCAAAACGCTCGTTCAGCACGCCTCATAAATTCTACGGTAAAAATTCAGCCATGAAGTTTTTCAATAGGTAAGTACAACAAGAGAGCCACTACTTCCTTCGCCTTCCTTCTAAGGGACCACGAATGTAACTCCATCAGCCTTTATGGCAGCAAAATGACGTCGAGTTAATAGAGTCCACCCCCTTTCCCCTCGTCTTTTTTCTTCTTATACCTCATCCCTGCGTCGCTTAATGTCTTGTAAACGTGCTGATAAGCGCCACTGTGGCGTCGAATATTTCACGCCTGCACAGAGAGGTAGATAGAGGTAGCTATAGGTGTAGGTACGCGAGTATCTGTGGAATACGAGAAGGTGTAAAATAATTGACACTATTTTGCTATACAGAAAGCTGACTTGTATACAGGAAATCATACTTTATCTCGTCTTCTTCGAAAACCTTCGTGAAGGAAACTTCTCACAAAAAATTACATTTTTTCAAGAAGAAGTAAAAAAACGAAACTTTTTATCGTGTTCATTAACAATGGAAGAAGATATTTTCACGAGGAGACTGAAAAAAAGAAAGTTAATTTTTTATCGGAGTGAGAGAAAAATGCAGGGGGAGAAGGGGAAGGTTTTTCAGCGCGGTAACATAAGTTTTTTACCTCGTTTCCCGACACTTTGGCACGATTATACTGTGGTAATAATGCAACCCACACCTTGAGCGTGGCTTACGACATTACCATTTTCTCGGTACTTTTTAGAGCTCTAATCTCGAGCAGTTTTCGAAACGACGTAAATTCGAAAATAAATTTCAAGAAGGGAATCAGTAAAAGAAGAAAAATCTGAAAGGATTTGTTTACAGAAGAAGTTTAAATTTAATCTTAATTATTAGATTTTTTCCCTGAAATAATCTCAAACAAAATTACAAAAAAATTAAGAAATTAACGATCAACAAACTTCTAAAAAGTAATGAATGAATAAAATTGAAAAAAAAAACTTTCTTATATAAAATTTAAAAAAAATTGTATACCAGTATTTTGCAGGAGTAATTTTGGATAAAGTATGAGACAGTCAATTGAACAGAAAATTGAAAAAATTATTTTATGTAAATGTGGTTGACAACAATTTTGAAAAAATTATTTTCAACGAAAATCGTTCTTGAAAAAAAAATTGTATTGAAAATATTAGTAAGTATTTTAACAAATTTTGAAAAAACTGTCACCAAAATAAAATCTTAAAAAATTGTGTTTCGAATTACACAATTTTGTGTTTGTTCCAATTTTAAAATTTCAATGAACTGTGAAAAACCGTTTTGAAAAATTTTTTAGTGGTTTCGTGTTTCAACAAAATTTTGAAAAATTGTGTTTTAATAAAAATTATATTGAAAATATACGAGTTCAAAAAATTTTGAAAAATCAGATTGAAAAATTTTCTGGAAAGATCATGTTCAATTTTTAAAAAATCGGATTTCAACAAATTTCAAAAAATTAACTTAAGTTTCAGCAAATGTTCAGAAAAATGTGTTTTAATGAATTCTGAAAACATTGTGCTTCAATAAATCTTCAAAAAATATTGTATACAAGTCTTATTTCAAAATGTTTTTTTAACTTTTTTAGAAATTGAATTTCAATAAATTTTGGAAAAATTTGGAGTCGGAATATTTTTGAAAAAATGATACAAAGAACTTTGAGAAAATTATATATTTAAAAAAAATTACATTTCAACATTTAAAAAAATGTATTTCAACGAATTCTGAAAAAATGTGTTTTATCGAATTTTGGAAAAACTCTGTTTCAACGAATTTTGAAAAATATCTTATTTCAGAAAATTCTGGGAAAATAGAGTTTTGATGAATTTTGAATGAAATTATGTTTCAACGACTTTTAGAAAAATTGTCTTTTAATAAATTTTTAAAAAAATTCTGGGAAAATTGTGTTTTGATAAATTTTGAATGAAATTAAGTTTCAACAAATTCTGATAAAATTGTGTTTTAATGAATTTTGAAAAAGTTGCGATTCAACAAATTTTGGAAAAAATATATGTGTTCAATTTTGAAAAAATTTTGTTTCAAAGAATTTTGAAAAATATCCGACCTCAGCAAATTCTGCAAAGATTGTGTGTTCAATAACTTTTGAAAAAACTGTTTTTCAACGAATTTTGAAAAATACTTATTTTATTTCAGTGAATACTGGTAAAGCTGTGTTTTGATGAATTTTGAAGGAAATTATGTTTCAACGAGTTCTGAAAAAATGTGTTTTATCGAATTTTGGAAAAAATCATGTTCAAATGATTTTTGGAAAAATTGTGTTTTAATGAATTTTGAAAAAATTGTGTTTCATCAGATTTTGCAAAATATCTTATTTCAGCGAATTCTGGAAAAATTGTGTTTTAATGAATTTTGAAAAAATTGTGTTTCATCAGATTTTGAAAAATATCTTATCAGCGAATTCTGGAAAAATTGCGTTTTCAATTTTTTTGGGGAAAATAGTCTTATGATAAAATTTGGGAAAAATTTTGTTCAATTCTTGATTTCAAAAAATTTCAAAAAATTGAGTTTTACGTATTTTAGAAATATTTTGTTTAGTCAAATTTCAAAATATTAAAAAAATTGTTTTTCACCAAAATTGAAAAAAAATTCATTCAGAAAGATTCTATTTTTACTCTACGAAACTTTCTCTTCCCTGCCAATGATAGTTTTTTTTTTTTTTTTTTCTGAAAACTATAAAAATAATCGGCCTGGTCGCATTTCTCGAATCTGTCCAATATAATTATGCCCCATTGCGCGTTAAATTAACCCCATTACCTAATTTCCATCGCCATCTCTTCACTTTGTTTTCTCTATACTTACGTTAATTTTTTCTGTCCGCAGAGGTTCATCAACAAGTATTAGCTCATCGCAGCCGAGTTTATTAGCGACTAATAGCCGAGCAACGACGACCACCACATCGGTGAACGAGACAAGACGCGCAGTTGGCATGGAAACTATGCAAACATCCGCCACCGAAAACGGTACCGAGAGTTCCGTCGGAAGGAATACAAGATTACGCACACTTCGGCTTCCGTTAAACGTAACACCTTCCAATTTAAATTTAAGGTAAGTCTTTTTTTACCACCTCCGCGTCCCTTCTCATCCATATATCTCGCTTCTCAAATCCTTCATCGTTACCGCGAATCGCTCAGCGGTTTTTCCATTATCTTCTCATCATCCCTTTGCCCCTCCTGAGGAGCTAAATTCGAGTTCGACGGAAACCCGTATTGATCTTATAAATACGATATGTATAGCATACCTTTAGATGCGTACCGTATCAATTCGCGTATCACCAAAGTGAAATCCCACTTTGATATGAAAAGACGGTTGAAAAAAAGGAACTCACTTTCCAATGTCCCCAATCAGCATACGCTTCGATTAACGTTTGAAAAAATAAAATAATTTTTATCGATGTTGCAAATTTAAAACGATTCCTACTTGCTGGCGCTGGAATTTTCGTCCCCCCCGCCACGATTTCTGTTTTTTCTTTCCTGGCAACTTTTTGTGTAGGTCTAGGTACCCTCTTTGTTGGTTTTTCTATTAATAAAATTAAACAAAGTGAAGTATCATTGGGGGATATAGTGCGTTTGTAATTTGTTTCTTTCATTTTTCGTATTTTTTTTTTTCGGAGGCGAGCTATTCCTTTCGAGTGTTTTCATCTTCCTACATTATGCTTCAGTTTAAATTTAGGTACTAAAGATTGAAGAAAAAACAACAACAAAACAGTTCGCCATCGTATTCGCGAACCGAACGTTTCCATTTCAGTTTACATTTCGATACGAATCGAAATTTTAATCGGTTCGAATCGCGAAATAACGCTGCTATGTGCAACGAGCGGAAAACTATTTCATTCAGGTTGCTCTTTGCGAAATTTTCCAACTCTGGTTGTGCATTTTTAGCATTTTAGCATTTTTATTCTTTCGTCAGTCCAAAATTCTGTAGACAATTACTCGTTTATATAAAAATGCCAACGATGCGATAAAAATTGCTCTCGTTTGACGCGACTTTCTTTTCTATTACTTCGAAAAATGTTGATAAAGGTGTGCTCGACATGTGTCAATATATTGAAAATCTCCCACGATTATTTGTTGCATGTTCGGTCAATGAACTCGTAAAATAGTTTTTGAAATGTTTGAAAATTATTTTCGACGTGAAAAAAAATTTGATAAATCAAAAAAAGCTTGAAAGTAAATAAATTAGGAAAATTGATTGAGAAAAAAATTAAAACACCCAAAACTTATAAAATTGAACAAATTGAAAATTGAATTTAAAAAAATTAATCAAAAAATTGGAAGGGACTGGGAAATGGGAAAATTGGAACTTGAAAAAAAAAATCAAAATGAATAAAATTAACTGAATATAAAAAAAGTTGAAAAATTGAGAATAAATTTTAAATGAATAATAAAAAATAAAAAAAGAACAAAATGATAAATTGAAAAAAAAAAATATAAGAAAACTTTGGAAATGGGGAAATTGAAAATTGGAAATAATGAAATAAAAAAATGAATAAAAACGTTTAAAATTGAAATAATTGAAAAGTGAAGAAAACAAATGATGAATCAAGACAATAATTAGACAAGTGATGGAAAAACGGAATTTTTTCGTTACGTTTTTCGTTAGGTTATACCTAAAAAAAAAAAAAAAATGAAAATGAATAAATCAGGAAAATTGAGAAAAAAATTAAAACACCCAAAATTGAACAAATTGAAAATTGATTTTGAAAAAAATTAATCAAAAAATTGGGAAAGACTGGGAAGCAGGAAAATTGAAACTTGAAAAAAATCAAAATTGAACAAAATTGGCTAAACATAGAAAGAAGTTGAAAATTGAGAATAAATTTTCAATAAGAAAAAATCAGAAAAAATTATACATTGAAAAAAAAAACAATAAGAAAACTATAAAAATGGGGAAATTTCAAATTGAAAATAATGAAATAAAAAATAAATAAAAACGTTTAAAATTGAAATAATTGAAAAGTGAAGAACAAAAAAATGATGAATTAAAGCAATTAGACAAATGATGACAAAACGAAATTTTTTTCGTTACGTTTTTCGTTACGTTATACCTGATGGAAATTCGTTTTCGTTATTGCTCCAAGTTTTTTTGTTACATTTAACGTTATGCCTAAAATTTTTCGTTTTTTTTTTTCGTTTTTTGCTCCTTTTAATTGGTGAAAATAACGTTTTATAACGAAATTCAGAGAGAAAATATCGTTTTTAAAACGTTATTTGAAATTTTTTTTCTTTCGTTGTAACATTATTTTCAAACGTCGAATTTTGTTTTGCTTTCGTTGTTTTTTTTTGTTTTTTTTTTGTTTATGTTTTTTTTCATTTAACCATCACTAAATCACTCCTTTAAAAGTTGTAAAAAAACAAAAAAAAAAAAAAAAAAAATAAAAATTGAAAAAAGATTTGAAAATTAATAAATTGAAAAACAAAAATGAAAAAAAAAATGAAAATTAGTGTCAACTAAAATAAATAAAAACTGCTAAAATTTGATAACTCAATCGAAACGGAGAAACTTTGCAATTAAGAAAATCTGAATTTCGGGAAAATTAGAAATTCGAAAAATCAAAATTGAAGAAATTTAATTTAAAATGATAAAAATAAAAATTGGAAGATTATAAAAATAAAAAAAGAACAAGCTTCGTTTTCGTTGTTTTTTTTTTCGTTTTTCGTTTTCGTTTTTTTTTTTTCGTTTTTCGTTTTCGT
The DNA here is from genome assembly GCA_900050545.1 of Trionymus perrisii. Taxonomy (NCBI): domain Eukaryota; kingdom Metazoa; phylum Arthropoda; class Insecta; order Hemiptera; family Pseudococcidae; genus Trionymus; species Trionymus perrisii. Next base: position 44 of record FIZV01011067.1, on the reverse strand, counting down.
TTTTTTTTTTTTTTTTTACCACCAAAAAATTACCCGTTTAAGAT
>FIZV01011063.1:0-17165 GCA_900050545.1 Trionymus perrisii | reverse complement strand
CCCTTGAAAATGTGTCAATGTAATGTATCAGAACAAGAGTGAAGCAAACTGCAAAGTAGAAAGATGTTTATTTATAGTTACTGGAAGCAGAAACAATATGAGGGGTGTAAAAAATTGGGGGGGGGTCGAGAGAAAATTGGGTGGCAAGTCCTGAAAAGCTGTGGGGGATCTCGGCACGCCTGAATGGAGTAATCATTAGAATTTAAAAAAAATTCAAATTCAAAATTTTGAAAATTTAGCAATTTTTAAATTTTATTTATTTCTGAAATTGGATAAATTTTTCGAATTTTTGAAAATTCAAGTTGATCTTTAGGATTGGAATTTTTTTTTTAAATCTTCAAAATTCATATTTTTTAAATTTCCAAGATTTGACAAATTAACTTGAAACTGGTAAATTTAAAATTTTAATTTATTGCTGAAATTGGATCACAAAATTTTCAGAATTGGATATTTTAAAATTTTGTCAAGTTTTCGAAATAAACTTTTAAGATTAATATTTTTAATATTGAAAACTTTTAAAGATTTATCATTTTCGAAGTCCTTTTAGTTCTTAAAAATTTGAACCGAACGTTTTGAAATCGTCCAAAACATGTACTCTTCCAGCTGAACATTTCGAACCCGATTAAACCACCCACTCTTCGAGGTCTGAGCAGGTAATTAAACCGTTGAGCGAAATTTAAATATATGAGGGATTCCTGCTGGTTTAAACTTTGGGAAGCTTTTCCTCCAACTTCACACCCAAATTTTAGAAAAATTTCGCAGGCTAAACCATCTACTCTGCGAGCTCTATACAAGCGGTCCAAAGTTGAAAAAAATCGGTCCAACGGAACGTCCTTTGCTTTCACACATTCGCAGGTGAAATCAGATCTTATTGGGTCAACACGTGGACAAAGGTCACCTTATTCGGAATTCCCTTTTCCAAAGTGGAAAATATTTTCACGAAATTGAACCGCTCGATGGGCACGACCGAGCATCGTTTGGAACTCGTAAAATATGAAAAATAACCACACGCCATACGACACAAACGTCCACATAACTGGTGAAATTATCCAGAGCTCGCCCCTTTTACTCCTTTAGTACACCATCCTAGCATCCACTACGCATAAAACTTCTTTTTTCTCTCTCAGCACCATGTACGAATATAAACAGCGTACACAATGCGAAGTACAAAAGCCACAACACACGTGACGTATATTAATCAAATCTCGCCCGGCCTAGGAGGGGCCCTGGGACACGGTGGCTGTCGCGCAGAGACGACCTTGCCGTGCAATTTTTTTCCATACCCTGCTTTCTCTTCGCGCCATCGAAGCGAAATCCTGACAACTCATTAATTTTTTAGCTTTTCTATCTCGCTGGTGTGGCCGCCTCGCCTCGTGTACGCAAAAAAGCGCACCGTAGCCGCGGACGCGTCTATGCGGCGATGGCTTTGGCTATGGCGAAAACACATTAAACAAATCATAATTCAAAAATAGGCGGCGACGTATCGTTTTTCCATATTTTAATCCGACTAAAAGCATTGTTTTCAATTTTTTGCAGGCGAGCTACGACATCGAGCTGCGTTAATTTTCTAGAAAAGCTCCGCGTACGTCGTCGAGCACGCTACTCTCCTCGTACCCGTTAATTATCCGCCGGTATAACCGCAATTAAATACTCGCGACTAGAAAAAAAATCGGAAATTAAGATTAACCCCTGTTGCGGTAAGGGGGTCGGTCCGTTTTACACGATCGCCGCCGTGCACCACTTTCTCTGCTGTAGCTCGCTACGTATTCGTAGGCAGGTACCATACCGCATACGTCACCCTTCTCCTCGGCCCATCCGTATAGTGAAACTACTCGTATACGCAGCAGATACGAGAATGAAAAAAAGCTTTGTTTAAATTAAACCTTTACCAACAAACATTTGCACAGCACGCGATCCTGTTATCTTATCTGTATACTCATTTACCGACACGTTGCTCGGCTTGTACGTACCTACGTACCTCACACCCCCACCTCCACCTAATCTGCCGCCATTCACTCAACACTGACTTAACCCTTTTCTATGCCTTCTGGTACCTTCGACCGGATACGTACTTCTAGCGCGAGCTTAATTAACGCGATTAATAATCGAAATTCATCCGTTTTTCATTAACGAAAAAAAAGCCAACTCGAACCAATCGCCATTAAGTACGATGAAAGCTCCGGGAAAAAACTCCCAAGTGAAGGGAAAGGGAGGCAATGAGCAAAACGCTCGAGAGCCTTTTTTTTCGAGCCCTTCGTCACGGTCACCTTTAGATACCTAGTGCATATTTCACCATCACCAGTACCGATAGCACAATTCGTGTGGTGTTGTATGTTTGAGCTAGGACATTTTTTTTTTAAATTTTAATCCCACGCGTATACGCAATAAAATTTAACCAATGATGCTATAAAATCCCCGCTCCACCCAGCTCCTTCATCAACCGAAAAGAAAAATAACCACGCCGTATTTATTACATCCTTCGCGTCGTTGTGTTGTATTAAAAAAAAAAAAAAATGAAATGAAAATAATAAAGAATCACCAATCTGCTATTGTACCAACATGACGTAAATAATAAAATAATGCCCGGACCCAGACGTGCATTCGTAAATAAAATAAGTAGAATGAGACATGCCATGCCACCACAAAGTCTCTACACATATGTCGTCGTTGTCCTAAGCAAAATTCTACTCGTCATTCGAGTAATGATTATAATATGAACCATCGAACCAGCAGGCATCGTCCTATTACTTGAAAGCTTGGAGATGATTCTATCCTGATTTTGATTACAATACTGGTCCAATCGATCGGGAAAATTAGAACTAATGACTAATTTTGGCGAAAGAGGAGACAATATTTTTTGATGAATCGTATTTTTTTTTCTTAGGTACATTCGCTTGAAAAAATTTCTTATGAAAAAAAAAATAATAATAATAATAAGTGAAACTTTGACTACTTTTTCATGGAGAAGATCTTGAAATAGTTTCTTGATATTTTTTACTTGGAAATTATCAATTTTTTAGACGATTTTCATACGATAGTTTGACCACAAACGCGTAAAATTGAAAAATAGTTTCGGATTCTATTTCAGCATCCCTGAAAAGTATGAAATCGACATACATGACCCATTTTTATCAATTTTCAATATTACTCCCCTTTTTGCTCGTCAATCAGTTCCCCAACATTAGAATATCAAATTTTCAAAAATCATTACTTTTTTAAAAATTGTAATTTTCTCAAAAACCAACAAATTTTCAAAACGTATTGAATTTCTAAAAATAGACATTTTCTCAATAGCTGAAAATTTTTCAACATATTTTCTTAATTTTTAAAAATCGCCAACTTTTATTATAACCACTTCATAAAAATCTAATTTCTTTGAAATTTTGGAGGGAAATCAGACTTCCATAGCTTCCCTATTAAATACGCTACAGGTAGGAAGGGATCGAGTTTGAATCTTGTTTCGTGGTTATTGTAACTATTTCATCCATTGATACCTACCTGTTTTTTGGGCAATTTCTCCCTTTGCTTCCCATCTCACACATTTCTCTATTAGAACCAAAAATCCCTCCCAAAATTGTGTATGAAGATCCCTAATTGCAAAACTAAAAATAAACACGGAAAATAAATTCAGTTTTGCGACAATTCAACAAATTTTGCGTAATTTTCATGAGATATTTCATTACTGAGCACGTTAAATTGAAAAATACCTTCAGATTCGACTTCAGCATCAAAGAAAACCATGAAATCGACATACATGTCGTATTTTTATCAATTTTTCAATTTTCTCCCCTTTTGCTCCTCAATTATCTCCCCAACACTGGAAATTCAATTTTACTTCAATACTAGTGTGGTAACGTTTTATCTAGTTTGCGATTTCAGTTTGAGATTGCCACAAATAATTTGTGGGTGGTCTTATGTTATCAGGGTTTCCAATAAATGTCTCCCCTCCCTCCCCCTCTCCACATAGACTCCTCTCCTAAAATACTATTCTTGATTATAAATTGATCTCAAATTAAAAATTAGTAGTTTTCAGCTGAGCTTACTTTTTTCCCTAAAACGCATACTGTTTTACGAGCAATGAATTATTTTTGAATAAGAAGTGGGGAGTGGGGGAGTCGTTGGGGAGCAAGTGGTGGGTTAAAATGATAAAATATCGTCATGTATATCGATTGTATGGTTTTCAAGGTGGCTAAAATCGAATCTGGCTTTATTTTTGCAATTCGACCTCTCTGAATCAGGTTTAACAATGATTTCTATATAATTTTCAAGTGATAGCTCGACTTGCTCTTCCAAATTTAAATTTTTCTGTAATATTAGTGTCGTAACAATGAATTAAATTTGAATTGCGCTTTATGGCGATAGCAGCAACTTTGGTTAATAATATGGGGTTTTCAGGCAGTTCCCCTTTTCCTCCCAAACACTTTAACTCCTCATCCTCACGTAAAATATCATTTTTAGTTACATGTTGATCTCGATTTGGAATTTTAATAGCTTTGAGCAGGATTTTTTTTTCAAGTGTTATGTTACGAGTAACTGATTATTTTTAATAAAAAGTGAGGTTGGGGGGGGGTAGTTGCGGAGCAAGTGGTGGGTTAAAATGATACAATATCGTCATGTATATCGATTGTATGGTTTTCAAAGTGCCTGAATTCGAATCTGGCATAATTTCTGCGATACAACCACTCTGAATCATGTTCAGTGTAACTTTACCGTCACTTGTGGTGGTTTTTCTCATACGAAAATAACTTTTGAAATTATCACTCAACTCGTCGAGTGTTTTATGTAGCCAAAAAGGTACTAAATTAAGAAGAAGCGAATTACAATAAACATTTCGAGGCTGGAAATTAACCCGGCAGCAGATGATGTAGCCTTACAACCATCTTGACTTGGTGGTAATAGTTTCGATGATGGATAGTCGATTCGAGGGTATATTTCTGAACTGCAACGCATCGTGAAGATGGGTGAAACGAGGCTGCATACGCTTTCGAGATAGTTTCTTAAACCCTAAGGTAACGTAACGCCAACACCTATACGTTCGATTGATTAATAAGTGCTATTTGCAACTTTTCATCGGTACACAAGACTCCCAGTGTAGTGAACCGTTTCGCGAGCGGGGTTCTCGGAGAAAGGAACCTCACACAGACATTTTCGAAGGGGTTAGGAGTCGAATAGAAATAGAGGTTTAATTGAGACACGCCCAATTCTAATACAGAACGTATGCGACGAATGTATCTCGTACATGGAGAATTATTCAAGGTTTTGGTTTCAGTTGTGCCCGTTTTTAGGACGTATCAAACGCGATGGCCGTACCACTTTTGAGTGAAAAATTACACAGTTTGGCGGAAGGATCGCCTCTCTCTGGATGTACTTGCAATGACTAATGCGTGGTATTTAAATTCTCGACGAGACGCTCGCGTGGCTCTGATTGTTTATAAATTGAATGGGTGGATTGAATTTTGCGTAAAGCTGTCGCCAGCTGATTCGAATCAAGTGGTTATCTGTCGACTCGGCAGTCGATCGCCTAATAGTGGCACCCTTCGAGTTAGCGTGCCATTTACCATAATAAATAAGTATCTTTTTTTATCAGCTTCGTGCTCTCGTAATCTATTTTTCTGTTTGCCTACAATGTTGCGAATTTGTTTCCGGGGTGATTTCATTTCGGAAATCGTAATTTGTTATCGCGATTGTAATTTTTTCTCTTGACGGGTGTGATATTTGCCGATGAAGAGCCATCTGCGAATTGATGACTTCTTTCAGATACAAAAAATCACTTTAGGCTACGAATTGAATGTAAAAAAAGCGAAGAAGTTTCCCCACGTGTTAACCGGCGAGTTAATTGATTATTTAACGTTGAAAAAATCACAGTGAGCGAAAAAAATAAAATTTGAAACCCCCTTTTCGAGGAGAATTCGAAAAGTACCTACGAATGTTGCCAATGAATACCTATCATTCTCTTCCTCTCCAGTGAGTTTTGCAATCATTCCCTCGAATATGTCTGATGATTTGATGTTTCTTGTGTCTTTCATCCCGATTGCGTGGTCTGCCATTTCCCCCTTTTACGATATTTTCGTTTTGTATTTTAGTCTCGCCTTCCTCTCCCTTTGTGGCCCCTTTTTGCGGGTGTTTTACTCCCAGCGACGACGCGACAAGCCGCGACGCCGGATATAGTTTTATCTCTTCTAATATGCAAAATACATCTTCGGTTTATGGTCTTAGCGTTTCAGCTTAGCAGTTTTATACTCGTAGTGTTTCTCTGTCTGTCGCATTGATTTTCTCCCCCAGTGTTCAAGTTGGCGTTGGTGTTGCATTTTCCCCTCCCTCCTCAACTGCGTGTTATCTTTTCAACTAACCGTATACGATGATGATCGTGGTGGTTAAGGATTAGTTCAGGAGCAGATTCGTGCACGGTTTGGATGAATTGGGAGGATTATAAAGAGATTTTTCAAGAGAGTGTTTGCGGATGTCCAGTTATGCTGAAGTTGATGGATGATGAGGAAAGGGGATATGTTTTCTCAAAAGGAACTGTATTAATTTCTTATAGTAATTTTTTTGAAAATTGAAATAATTTCGAAATTTTTAAATTTTTTTCAGAGGCAAAGATATGATGCTTTTATTTTAGGTTTAAAAAATGTAATGATTTAATTGAAAATTGTCAATTGAATAGAATGAAATCCAAAATTGAAAAAAATTTTAATTAAAATGAAAATAACTTGAATTTACAATTGGGAAAAATGTTGAAAATTGGAAAAACTTGACAACTGATGAAATTAAAACTGAATTTGAAGTGACCCAAAATTAAAGACTTGAAAAATTGTTCAATTAAAAAAATTCTAATTAAAAAAATATCAACCAAAAAAAATGGAAATTTGAAAAGGCGAATTTTAATTTTAAAAAATGAGGAACTAACTAACAAAAAAAAAAAAATGTTTAAATCAAATCGTAGAAATTTTATGAAAAATTGATAATCGAAAATTGAAAAAAAAAATTAATCAAATATTGAAAAAAAAGTTTTTTAATCAAATTGAAAATAACTTGAATTCACAACTGGGGAAAAATATGAGAAAATTGGAAAAACTTGACAACTGATGAAATTAAAACTGGATTTGAAATGACCAAAAATTAAAGACTTGAAAAATTGTTCAATTAAAAAAATTCTAATTATAAAAATATAAAAAAAAGGAAATTGCAATTTGAAAGTGATTTTTAATTGAAAAAATTAGGAACTAATTAACAAAAAAAAAGTGTTAATCGAATCGTTGAAATTTTATGAAAAATTGATAATCGAAAATTCAAGAAAAAAAATAATCAAATGCCGAAAAAAAATTAATCAAACTGAAATTAACTCAAATTTACAACTGGGGAAAAATACCGAAAATTGGAAAAACTTGACTATCGATAAAATTAAAACTGAATTTAAAATGACCCAAGATAAAAGACTTGAAAAATTGTTCAATTGAAAAAAAAAACTAATTATAAAAATATCAAAATAAAGGAATTTGAAAAATTGAATTTTAATTTTAAAAAATGAGGAACTAATTTTTTTTTACCTAAATGTGTAAATCGAATCGTTAAAATTTTATGAAAAATTGATAATCGAAAAAATCAAAAACAGGTAAAAATTAAATTTTAAACATCAAAAATTTTTAAAATATCGAAAAAAAAATTATTTGAATCGAAAGTGACTTGAATTGGAAATTGAACGTTTGTTGAGAAATATGAATTGAATCAAAAAAACCAAAATAAGAAAATGTATTTGAAATGACAAAAATTTCTAGAAATTATGAAAATTGGAAAAAAATGGAAATTCAAAAAAATATACTGAATGAATAAATTTTTGGTTGGATCGAAATTGACTCGGAACTAAAATTGGAAAATTGTACAACCAAAAAATGAAGGAAAATTAATATGAAAAATGATGAATTAAATAAAAATAAAAAATTTTCTGACTTTAAATAAAGCAAATAAAGTGGAAAAAAATAAAAATTATGAATGGAATCTAAAGCAACTTGAATTGGAAATTGAAGTAATTTTCGAAAAAGTGATGCTCAAATTAAACTTGAATTTAAAATTAGTAAAAATTGAAAAATCGATAATTTAAAAAATGGAAAAATTTTTGACTACCTATCTAAAGCATCAAAAATTGAAAGAAATTAGAAGGAAAAAAAATCAACTAGTTCAAATATAAAAAAAACATTAATTGGAAATGGACAAAATTTTGGGAATGTAAAATTTCAAATAATTGCAAAATATTATGAATTGAAAAAAATTGAAAAATTCCAAAAAATACTGAATTAAAAAAAAAATTAATTTAATTCGAATCTAAAGTTACTTGAATTGGAAATTTTAAAAATTTTGGAAAAAATTGAGATGATAATTAAAATTAATTTTAAAATGACTAAAAATTAAAATTCGAAAAAATTATGAATTGAAAGTATTATGGAATAATCTTTTAATCAAATTATAAATTATGCATTAAAAATTGGGAAAAAGATGAATCGACTCAGAAATTACCTATCTGATTGGTCATTGAGAATTTAAAATTAATAAATCAAAAAAATTGAAGAAAAGTCCCTACTTATAGAAAAATACTTACAAAATTATGAATTCGAAAAAATTGAAAATAAAGATGTAGAATTGAATTAAAAAGTGTCTGAAATTTAAAAACTAATGAAAAATTGGAATAATATTGAAAAAAATCAAAAACTGAAAGAATTAGAAATTAATGAAAATGATCAATTTACTCGTCATTCAGAATGACTAAAAATCCAAATAAATTTCAATTCTAAAAAATATCAAATTAAAAATTTTTTTGGAATAAAAAAAATTTAATTGAAAATGGAAATAATTGAAATGAATCAAAATTGACTTGAATCAGTCACTGAAAAAAGAAATAAAAATTGGAAAAATATCGAAAATCTAAAAAATCGAAAATCAATGAAAATCGAATGTATACTTACTCATCTATTTGTTATTTAGAATGATCTAAAATTTCAAAAAAAAAAAATAATAATAAATGATGAAAATAATTCGAAAAAATTGAAAATTGAAAACATGTGGAATAAGAAAAAATTAAATTTGATAATGAATTATTGAATTCTGAAAAATTGAAAAAAAAAGTGAGAAAAAGTTGTGAACCCGAAAAATTGAAAATTTAAAACATTGTGGAATAAGAAAAAATTAAATTCGATAATGAATTATTGAATTCTGAAAAATTGAAAAAAAAAAAATAAGAAAAAGTTGAGAATCCGAAAAATCGAAAATTGAAAAAATTCGAAGAAATCGACGATTTGGAAAAATTATCTATAATTGTCTGGGAAATTACAAATTTTCATCTCCCTCGACATTTTTGTCAATTTTTCAAATAATTGTCATAATTTTCAAAAAAATTTTAATGAATAAAAAAATGAACGTTCTTTGTTTGAGATTCTTCAGTTATTTTTAAACATTTCTTAAAAAAAAAAAAAAATTGACTACATTTTTCTTCATTACTTCCTTTAAATTTTCCAGAAGTCAAAATACAAAAAGAAAAAATCTTAGTTGTGAAATTGCGTAAATTTTTTAGGCACCCCTGATTAAAAAGCTTGCCTACGATCGATATCCAATGCAGCACGATACCTTTTTCTATGTATCTCGCTTCTCGGCGATAATTTGGTTCATTATTCCTTCAAATATGAACACCCTATGTTAATTATTAATCGAGAAAATTATGTAATACCCATACAAAAAAACGCCATCACGAGAGTACTTGCAAGAAGCGATAATGCACCTTATGTAAATCAATTATTATCGATCGATCGCGTATGCGCTTCGTCAAGTCAAACCGACCGCAAAGTGAAAAAAGGACGCCTTTATGGTAAAAAGACATCGGCTTTATGCACGACCCAAGCATTGTGTATGTAATAGGCACTCGGTTTATGCGCGATAAAATAAGCTAAGCTGAAGCGAAAAAACAAAGACAGAATGATGTGTACACTCCCCCCCCCACCATCGTACCCCTTTCACAGCCGCATGTCGTACTCACACGTACAAATTATAAGTTAAAGGACTCGCCTTTGCGCAAAGGCAAAGTGTGTGAGAGAATCCGGTATACGTATAGTACGTATAAGAGAGTTGTGTGCGAGTAAACAACTACGAGGATGCTTGTATAACAAATATTGAATTAAAGTTCGCCTTTGTACGTAGAGAAGGGATCGTTATGGTGTTAAGGATGAGGATGAAGTGGTACCGCGAGTTAGGTACTTTCGCTTTGTGGAGAGAGGGAGTGAGAGAGAGATGGGGATGGATTCATAGTAATATTACACATTCCATGTATAAATTTTATGTTACTCTGTAGTCGAGCGTACTAGCAATAATAATAATAATTAAAATAATAACAATATATACTCGCGATGATGTACTTGGGGACACCAGTCCCGCAGCCGGAGCGCCCGCTGAACAGTCAGCATACCCTCAATGCTCACGAATACATATTTACAGCAAAAATAGTGTAAAAGGGAAGCATGTTTGTCGCTCGTAATGGCTTTTGTGCCCGCGTTAAAAACACTCAATCGTCGTTGATGTCTCCGGTTTTTTTTCTACCAATTTTCGACTTGGAAATGGCCAGAGACACGATGTGATGTTATGCGTCCAAACTGCTCTGCTGGGGTTTCCTTCTTCAGCCGAATACTCGCTCAGCAGTTGGAATAAGAGAAAAATAAAACGAGTTAGACATTGGAAAAGTCGTCTGAATTGCCCCTCCTCGTCCACGCACCATTCAGGAGGAGTCGACACCGCTGAAAACAATACGTCTTCGTTGATGCAAAAGAAATACTTTTTTCTTCTAAGACCCCGAAGCGAGGAAAAACTTCTCGCTGACTTCGTACCACTCTCAGCCCTAACACTTTACCACGGCTCATTTTGTAGTTTGCACTTTTAAACTGTTCAGGTGTGCTGTTTTCAAGAGAACCCTCCCTCCTTCCAATCTTACCCGGTTACCTTTCCAATTTACCAAAGAAGTGCTTTTTTCCCTCTCGTATCTTGCGCGAATTTATATTATTCATTTTTTTCCCTCGTCTCGTACTTTTCGTCGAAGTTATCTCGACGTTTAGCTCTAGACGACTAAGTACCCTTGATATTATTGTAATTGCGACGAAAATAGCATTATTCTCGAGAAAGAAGTATCATATACTTGGGCAAAATCTGTCGTTGTCGGTTCCACCTCCCACCGTATCCGTCACCACGTAACTTTTCGTAGTTTTCGAAACGTTCGCCAAAATGTCGATGTTTAATTATGAAATTAATTTTCTAGCATTGTGGAAATTCATTCTCTTCTCCGCAATTACGACGTCGTCGCAGTTTCTCGCTTCGCTGCTTTGTATCATTTTAAAGCGTACTTACCCGAAGAAATAGATAGTTACCAGAGTTTCGTTTCTTGGACGAGTTTTCGGGGGTTTTCCTCCTTTGGGGGAGAGGTTTATTCGTAGTGATGCGAGAAAAAGGCGAATTTTTAGAGGAGAGAATTTTTTCGAAAAAATTCCCTTTAATGAAATTAGAAAAATTAATCGATTAATCCAAATCAGAAATGGATCGATTTACGCTAATTAAAAAAATTAACCAATTGATTCAAGTCGAAAAATTCATACAAATTGGAAAATTGGCCGATTCATTGAAATCAAAATAAATTGTCGATTTATCGAAATAAAAAAAAATCATATTTTTTGACAGAATGCAAAACATAATGGATATATCGATTTCAAAAAATTGCCGATTTATCAAATTCGAATAAATTATCGATTTATTAAAATCGCAAAAATTCCACCAATTTCATGGAAAATTAAAAAAGTTATCGATTTGTCGAAATCGAGAAAATTATCGATTCATTGAAATCGAAAAAATTCATCTACATAATCAAAAATCAAAAAATTGTAGATTTATCAAAATTTAAAAAAATTATCTATTCCATAAAAAATCAAAGAATTATCGATTTATCGAAATCACAAAGATTATCGATTTATCAAAATCTAAAAAATTAGTTATTTTTTGAAATCTAAAAAATTTGTCGATTTATCGTAATTGGAAAAATGGTCGATTTATCAAAATCAAAAAATTATAAATTTATCAAAATATAAAAAATTATCGATTTTTCGAAATCTAAAAAAAAATTTGATTCATCGTAATGAAAAAAATGGTTGATTTATCAAAATCAAAAAATTAATGAATTTAGAAAAATTGATCGACTTATCAAAATCACAAACTTCATCTCTTTTATCAAAATCTTAGAACTTGTCGGTTTGTCTAATTCAAAAATAATATATGGATTTCGATTTATGGAAACTAAAAAAAATTATCAATTCTTCAAAATTGAAAAAATTATTGATTTATCAAAATCAAAAAAAATTATCGACTTATTTAAATGATAAAATTTATCGATTTTTAGGAATTTAAAAAAAAAAAAAAAAACTGTAGAATTGTGAATTTACCGAAATTAAAACAAAATTGGAAAAATTATAGATTGTTCAGAATCGAAATAAATGATCATTTCATCAGAACAGAATTTTTAAAATCAATAAATAAAAATCACAAAAGTAGTATGTATAATTGATCAAAATCAAAAAAGCTATCGATTTATCAAAATCGATCGAATTATTATCGATTTATCAAAATCGAACGAATTATCGATTTATTAAAATTGAACGAATTATTGATTTATCAAAATCGAACGAATTATCGATTTATCTCAGTTAGGAAATTGATCGATTTATCGAAACTGAAAATTTATCATCAATTCTTAAAAATTGAGAAAATTAGTGTATTTGGTCAAAATCGAAGAAACTAATCGATTTACGTATCTAAATCAAAAAAATTATCGATTTATCGAAATTGAAAAAAATTTCGATCTTTCTAATTTTAATTTTTTTACCAATTCATAAAAATTAAGAAAGTTAGTCAACTTTGTCAAAATCGAAAAAACTATCGATTTATTGAAATCGAAAAAATTGTCGATGTATCGAAATTGAAAAAAATATCGATTTATTTATTTTTCATTTTTTTACCGATTCATAAAAATTAAGAAAAATCGACCCTTCAAAAATAGGTCAATTTATCGAAATTGAGATTTTAAAAATAAAAATTAATGTCTAAATTGAAGAAATTCCTCAATTTATTCAAATGAGGAAATTTATCGTCTAATCCAAAATAAAAATCTTCATTGATTAGTAAAAATCGAAAAAATCAGTTGAGTTGTTGAGATTGAAAAAATTATCACTAACAGTGAAAATTTTCATCGATGTATGAAAATGAATGAAATCATTGAATTTTTCGGAATTGAAAAAATCGAAAAAAGTTATCAATTTATGATTTTAAAAATTGGTAGAATGATGGAAAATTGAATAAATTTATCAGTAGAAAAATTTAAACAACTGTTCGATTTATAGAAATTTAGAATTTTGATCGGTTTGTAAAAACTTGAAAAATTAATTCGAATTGATAAAATTTAAATAATACGTAATTGATGATTTATCGAAATCTAAAAAATTGATGGATTTATCAAAATTGTAAATTTTCATCAGTTTATAAAAAAATTTTATAATTAGTGGAATTATGGAAATTAAAAAATTATCGATTTTTCGAAACTAGGAAATTCGTCGAATTAGCGAAATTGAAAATTTGCACCGATTTATAAAAAATTTTAAAAATCAGCGAAGTTGTGAAAATTCAAAAAAATATTAGTAACAAAATTGAAGAGATTATCCATTTATCCAAATATGGAAATTCATTGATTTAAAAAAATTGAAAAAAAAATGATTTATCAAATTCGAAAAAATTGATTGATAAAAATTGGTCGAATTGTCGAACCAAATGCCAATTTTACAAAATTAACAAATCGTCGATTCATTGAAGTTGGAATATACTCGTACTTGATCGATTCATCAAAATGTGGAAATTTATCCATCCATGGAAATGAGAAAAAAACTGACCGAAATATTCGTAATTGAAGAGAAATTTAGGCCAAAAAAGTAGGTACACTCGTATATTTCATTCATTCGAGATCAACTTGAAAATCGAGAAAATTTTCCACTTTTTTTTTCGACTTTCAATCGAATTTAGCACTCGATAGTTAAATGCAGCGAGGGGGGTGAAAATTTCAGTAGGTAATATGATTTGAAATGTGTCAATGCGCGATCGAATTACCACTACCACACACCGAGGGCTAGATAATTCCGTTACACGGTATTCTCATTTATACCGGTAATTACGATCGCGTCGGTTACTACGACTGGTAAATAATTTACCGGCCGGTTGAATTATTTAGCCGGTTTGGCTCGATCGCGTCGTAATTACTATTCGACGTATTAATAATTCAGTTTTTTCGTTGAGTTTTCTGTAAAGCGTCGTGAAACGCGCTCGCGTTCATACACGTATAGGTAATGGAGAGAAAGAATTTTATATTTGCGTGCTCTCCTCACGAACTCTCTCGGGCTTGCCACCCCTGCTCGCCCCGCCAATTCTACGCAGACTGTCGTTAGTTTCGTCGATACTTTGCTACCTATACTCGCCTTTGTTGGCGAAACAAAAAAAATATGTATAATAAAACCGAGTGTATAAGCCGAGTGAGTAATAATTTTCTTGGAAATGGTCATAAATTAACATTTGAGAAAAGTAAAGGGTGCGCTAACACCGTCGATGTGGATGTGGATGTGGAGGAAGAGGAGAAGGCCACGAGTAAAAAGAGCTCAGCGCAGGATAAATAACTCAACTAGAGCGTAGAGGAGAAAAAAGCAGTCGCGAGCCCGGCTCCATTAATAATTTTAATTACGACCGGATTTTTCCGACACGTCTCGATCTCGGTGCAGTATTGCACTCGACGCGACGTCGAATGCATTTTATCATTTATTTAATCAGCAACGGATACGTTTACGTACGTATAGCTCGAGGTGATTTTTCAATTAGTAAAAACACAGCCAGACATTTAGAACTGGTTTTCCAATCAGTTGGTGTTTTTTTTCCACCTGAGGACGACTTTCGGTAGCTGAAACACGCAGGAAATGTACGAATTTTGACGTTGTACGTGAGTCAGAGGAGGCAGGAGGTGGCATGATGCACGACTGCTGCCTGAGCCGGGCGCACAGGTGATCGGGCGCGTGCCTGTCGTGTCGTGAAGACGTGTAAATGCAATTATTCGGCGAGATGAAGAAATTAGCGATTAATGGGCGAGATAACTTGTGGTAGGTTCGGCGCGCGTACGAAACGCGGCAACGAAAGCGTGGGTACGCGGTCGTAACCAGTTTGGTGACTTTTTTTTCGCCTTCCTTCTCGTACTTGGGTATTCCTTGGGCTGGTGAATATGCTTGTAGTGTCGGCATGTTGGCAAAGACAGTGACGATGGTGCTGGAAAGTGGAAATATACGACTTTGTATTATAATTTGTGTGTGAGGTGTCTCGAAGATGGGCCTCGAATGAGAAACGCGTGCATCAGTGGCGATTCTGAGAGGAAAAATATGGGGAAGTTGGAAAGTTGATATTCTACAGTGTCACCTTTTTCAAAGGGGTGTTTCAAGGAATGAATTGAAAATTCAATTTTTTGAAGAATTCGAGGGTTAAAGTTTCTTTATAGTTGAGGGTAATTTTTTTCACATTTTCTAAAATAATTGAACGTTGCCTTTTCTAAAATTCTCTAATTCATAAAAAATGGCGGAATTTTCAGATGTCATCACTTTTTTTAAAAATTGTTAAACTTTTCAAAATTCACAAATTTTCCAAAATTTTGGAATTTTTTAAAATTGGCAACTTTTTTGAAATTGGCGAAATCTCCAAAATTGATCAATTCTCCAAAATTGACAAATTTTCTAAAATTGGCAAATTCTTCAGAATTGGGAAATTTTCTAAAATTGCCAAAATTGACAAATTTTCTCAAATTGACAAATGCTCCAAAATTGACAAATTCTCCAAAATGGACAAATTTTTTAAAATTGACAAATTTTCTAATTGACAAATTTTCTAAAATTGACAAATTCTTCAAAATTGACAACTTTTCTAAAATTGACAAATTCTCAAAAATTGTCAAATTTTCTAAAATTGACAACTTCTCAAAAATTGACAAATTTTCTCAAATTGACAACTTTTCTAAAATTGACAAATTTTCTAAGATTAACAAATTCTCAAAAATTGGCAAATTTTTTCAAATTGACAAATATGTACATATGTATTCTAAAATTTTTCCAATCAGGGCAAAACATCATGACAATCAGGGCATGGCTCTGATTGCCCTGACGCTGGTTCCGACGCTGGCATAGGCAGAGGCACGAATGCGTGTACCTTGCGTATTAGATTCGACAGGTACGAGGAGTAATCGAAGTGGAGAATAGCAGGGGGCGAATTTGTCTGCGATAGTTCTAATTTTTTTCATTTTGTTGAAGTAGGTACGTGTTGCGTAAGAATGACCCGATTTCGGAGACGGTAGCAATACTTACTGCAGATGTATTCGTACGAGTTTTCGATCTATTGCTTACGCTTTCCAAAGACTTACGCACGCTTCCATTGAGAAATTCTCTTGGGTTTTTACGCGCATCTACTCGTAGTCTAGATACATGTGTAGTGTACATAGTGTAGACTGTAGAGGGCTGTACGTTGTCGTGGTCGTTCACACGTACACCTAGGTAATTGAGATTATACGTACTTCTACTTACACATTAACATTACCCTGCTTGTGTTTTGTATATTATGGAGAATAGGTACGTAACACAGAGGCTATGGTCGGTATCACGCATTCGCCCAGCACGGTGCGGTGTAGCGATTGGACTTTTTTTTCTGAAGTTCATTTATAGCTGCCTGGCACCGCAATACAACGCGGTAATGTTTCTGGGAGGTGATTTTTAAATCACGTTTTGACGGAGGTTAGTCTGAATTTAATATGAATCAGTTTTTGACCTTGTGGTCTACCCGAATTTCATCATTTAAAAAAAAAATTGGATTTCATAATTTTTTTATAGGAAAAAAAATCGTATTTTGCTGCAGAAAAAATATTCAAATTTTTACATTTAAAAAGTTTTTTTACTTCTTTTGCAAAAAAAAAAAAAAATTTTTTGTTACAAATTAAAATTTTCCAATTTTGTGGGGGAAAATATACCTATTTCTTTTATAAAAAAAATAAACTTTTTTAAAGAAATAAATAATTCGTAAATAAAAAA
>FIZV01011059.1:0-11916 GCA_900050545.1 Trionymus perrisii | reverse complement strand
CTTCAAAATAATCAGTTATTACCTCCGCTTCTTGAGGGAAAATATTCTCATCTACCAAATTTTTTTACACGTAAAGTTACCATTGTGTCATTACCAAAAGTATAGTTCATTTCATTTTATCATGTTTATAAGGAGACAATTTTATTGGGGAAGAATTATTTTCGTGGGAGAAAATTTGTATAGGAAGAATTTCGCGGGAAGAATTTCCCTGTTAGCAAAATTACATACATCCGATGGTGAAAATTTTTTAAAATTTAGGATTGTAACATGCATATAAAAATATAAATAATTATAAAATAATAAATATAAAAGTACAAAAATATGAACGTAGCGTTTACGTCAATTGCACTACTTGAGGACGAAGAATACAGATTATTTGGTATCAACATAACATAATTATGCATTAATCATTTTAATGATGATTAGGCACTTAAACCGTATATTTTGGATCCATTATTCAACCGAGTCTCAAGAAACACGTATCACCACTAAATCATTAAATTATGGCAGGCTAGACATCGTACATCATAGTCGCACTGTACATCTGAATATTTCAAATGATAGTACGAAAGCTAATTTTTTTTTGAGTTAAAATATAATTCCAAAGGAGTATCATTTTGCCAGTACGTATCTATAATATACTGCAGAGTATCTTTGTCGTTGAGTGGAATGTATTCGTTAGAATTTGGCGAATTTAAAACACTAAATTTCAACTTGACTTTGCTCAAATCCATGCCACAATCTTTGGTCGCCTTTTCAGTAACATATTTACTAATATGCTCCACTGAAAAAAAAAAAATACTTCAGTTAACGTAAAAAATAAAAATATATCAAACTAAAATGATCAATCAACTCACCTGTGGCATCAGCCGAGGTTTTCAAATATCGTTTAAAATCGTCGGTAAAAAATTTCGTAAACGACCAATCGTTTTCAGTCGGATGTGGTTTAAAAATAAGCTCCAAGTCGTCAGAATCTGTACCAACTCCACTATTGGAGCGTTCATTCGATGCTTTACTTTTTTTCGAACGAATATTATCAGGCTGCGATTTATTGCCGGAAGTTGAAGGCTGGGGCTCGGCTTGCACGTCGAGTGTATTCGAATCGGAATTATTCAAAGCGGATGTGGATATCTCGCCATCATTTTGAGATCGTTTCACACGCTGAAAACGGGTTTGATTTTGAACTTTTATACCTTCGCTGATCGAATAAACCAAAGCCGCCTGACTCTGACTATTATTTAATTTTTCTAAAGCCTTTATCTGATGAGCTTCGTATTCTTCTCGGTTTGGATATAACGTCTGTATAAGGAGATCAAAATTTGGATCTGGTCTGAGTGAACGCTTCGAAGCCAGTTTTTTCCTGCAATTATTACTTACACGTATAATAATATGCAATTCTGTTAATAGCTGGTAAAATCGGTGAAATCGTAAATATGTATTACCTGCAAGTTGGACATTCTTTATTTCCCGATCGTAATGCTGTGATAATACATTCCGAACAGAACCTGTGAAGGCATTCTTTGGTAGTCATAGTTTTCTTTAGTAGATCTAAACAAATCGGACACATAAGTTCGCTATGTAGGGTTCTGGGTGATACTTTGATTTCCCTATCATGTGTAACTATTTCTTGAGGGTCTCGATTTAATTCGTATAATGATAGTTCCCACGTCTTATTAATTCCCGATTGATTAGCCGACGACGTAGAAGTCATTGTAACTCGTAAACCGATAAAAGCGATCTAAGAAGGTATTTTGAAAATGGTATGTATTCGATTTTATGAACAAATATAGAAATTTTTTCAATTAGGGGTGCAGAATCCTACCACAAGTGAGGTGATAAGCAGTCTTGAAACACATTTTAGTTATTCGAATACTTGCATCGTTAAAATTAACATCTTTACATGTATGATGCTCAGAGGAGATTAAGATTGAAAATATTGTCTTGGTAATTAATTTAAAAGTCTTAATAAGCGAAGTATTTAAAAAACCGCGAAATTACTGGCACTTTTACGATGAAGTTGAGTCAAACTAATAAAGGCCAAAAGAGCAACGTATTGTTGTTGTATGTGAAACAACTATAAACTAGAAAAGAGAGCAACTAAGGAAGCCTACAACTTACGTTTCACCCTCACCACGTACTGTCCTATCTATCCTAAATAACTCAAAATTTCAAAGACTGGAATGCGACGTATATTCCATAAACTTTGAAATAATTATAATTATGTTTTAAAAAATATATTAAATCGCCTCAGTGGCGTACATTTGATAGGGAAGTCATGGAAGTGCGATTTCCCTCCAAATTTTCAAAGAAATGAAAATGAGATTTTTATGAAGTTGTAATAAAAAATAAAAATTTGAAAACTTGTAAAAGTGGTTCAAAAATTTTGTAAGATCTTGAAAAGATTTTGCGCGTTGATTCAACTTTCATGCTCCATGGCTTGAATTTTCGCATGTGAAATTAATTTCACTAAGGTAAGTAGATTAGATATGAACAAAATTTTTTAGAAAAACTCGAACGTTTAAACAATTTAAAAATTAGAAATTGAGAAAAAAAAATTAATTACATAGATTTAAAAAAAAAATGAAAGTAAGGTGAAAAGAGTTTTTGTTTTTCAATTTGTACTTTTTTTCAGGTGGTTTTATTAGAACTCTAGTAAGATGCAGGACCTCGTAACCCACCATTTTTGAAAAAGCAGGTTTTTGCAGTTTCTGGTTAGTGGTTACTGAAGTACCTAAACTAAAAGAAAATGCCTAAACCTCACTTTTTCAAAAATGGTGGGTTACGTGGTCCTGCATCTGAGTAGTCGATATGTGCATTACCGAAAATATGAAAAAAAAAATGATTTATAATTTCAAAAAGTTATTGAATCATTGGAAATTTTTTAATTTGAAAATTTGGAAACATTTGTCAATTTTAGAAAATTTTTAAATTTGTCAATTTTGGAAAATTTTTAAATTTTATAAAAGTTGCAATTTTTGAAAATTTGATCATTTAAAAAAAAAATTTCAATTGTATAAAAATTGCCAATTTTTAAAAAATTTTTAATTTAAAAAAATTTTCCAATTTTTAAAAATGTGTCAATTTTGGAAAATTTGACAATTTTAGAAAATTTGTAAACTTAGGAGAATTTGTCAATTTTAGATATTTTGTCAATTCTAAAAAAAATCATTTTTGAAGAATTTGTCAATTTTGAAAAATTTGTCTTTTTTGAAAAACATACCTAATTATTTTTTTAAAATTTGCCAATTTTGAAAAATTTGTCAATTTTAAAAAATTTGTTAATTTTAAAAAATCGTCAATTTTGAAAAATTTGTCAATATTGAAAAAATTGTCAATTTTGAAAAAATTTGTCAGTTTTAGAAAATTTGTCAATTTTAAAAAATTTGTCAATTTTGAAAAATTTGTCAATTTTGGAAAATTTGTCGGGTTTAAAAATTTGTTGATTTTGGAAACATGTTCTGTTTTAGAAAATTTTTCAATTTTATAAAAGTTACCAATTTTGAAAAATTTGTTAATTTTTAAAAAATTTACCAATTTTGAAAAAAAAATTAATTTTATAAAAGTTGCCAATTTTTAAAAATTTGTCAATTTGGAAAAATTTGTCAATTTTGGAAAATTTGACAATTTTTGGAAAAAATTTCTGTTTTAGAAAATTTTTTAATTTTAGAAAAGTGGCCAATTCTTGAAAATTTCAAATTTGTCAATTTGGGAAAATTTGTTAATTTTGAAAAATTGCCAAGTTTTAAAATTCTGTTAATTTTAGAAAATTTGTCAGTTTTAAAAATTTGCTAATTATAAAAAAATTTTATTTTTTATAAAATTTTTTAATTTTATAAAAGTTGGCAATTTTGGAAAAATTTTGCTAATTTTAAAAAAATTTGTCAATTTTGAAAAAAATTTTAATTTTAGAAAATTTTTAAATTTTATAAAAGTTGCCAATTTTTTCATCAGTTTGGAAAAATTTGTCGACTTTGGAAGATTTTTGATTTTGTCAAATTTGTCAATTTTGTAAAATTTATTAATTTTGGATAATTTTTAAATTTTATTAGTTGCCAATTTTTGA
Source organism: Trionymus perrisii (assembly GCA_900050545.1). NCBI lineage: Eukaryota > Metazoa > Arthropoda > Insecta > Hemiptera > Pseudococcidae > Trionymus > Trionymus perrisii. The sequence goes on along the minus strand of FIZV01011059.1, from coordinate 7,853 downwards.
TAATTTGATCACTTAAATTTTTTTTCAATTTTATAAAAGTTGGCAATTTTTGAAAATTTTTCAATTTTGGAAAATTTGTCAATTTTGGAAAAATTTTCTGTTTTAGAAAATTTTTCATATAAAAGTTACCAATTTTGGAAAAATTTGTTAATTTTGAAAAAAATTGTTAATTTTTAAAAAATTTGCCAATTTTGAAAAAATTTTTGAATTTTATAAAAGTTGTCAATTTTGGAAAATTCACGTCAATTTGTAAAAATTTGTCAATTTTGTAAAAATTTGTTAATTTTGTAAAATTCTGTCAATTTTTAAAAAATTGACAGTTTTGAAAATTTTTTAATTTTAGAAAAGTTGCCAATTTTTGAAAAGGGTGATGATTTTGGAAAATTTTGCAATTTAGAAATTTCAAAAAAAATTTTAAATGTGAAAAAATTGACTCTGAATTTTAAAGAAATTCTAACCCCCGATTTTTTTTTTATGGTACAGTTCTTCAAAAAAATTGAATTTTCAATTCATTCCACAAAACACCCCTTTCCTCCTTTGAAAAAGTGACACTGTAATGTACCTATCAATTTTCTGACTTCCTTATTTTTTCCTCTCAGAGTCAGAATCGCCACTGAATCGCCTATTAATTTGATGAATCTTAGACCGGCAAAGATAGGTTCGTTTCGTTCTTGGTAACCAATTTGAAAGTCTTGAAAGTTCCAGTTCGTAGCTTCGTAGCTTCGTACTTCGTATATATGTAGTAACTACCTATCGGTTAGGTCAAAAGTTCGCTGGTATGGTACCCACTCGAAACAGCTCGACACCATACTTAATTCATCATTTTCTTCATTTATGCAGCTAGAATTTCGTAAAATTACTAGTAATCGAAAATTTAAAAAATTTGCAGGGGTAGGTAAGGTAGGTACTTCACCTTCGAAATATAGAACTTTTAATCTAAAATCAATTTAATTTCTGCAAAAAAGGCTATGATTCTGCTTACAACACTATTCTGCACAAAAATGACTTGGCGAAAACTTCTACAATCAAATTATTAAAAACATCATAAAATTAAACATAACCTAGAGGAGAAAAAAACCAACGCCATATCAACCCAATAAATATTTTATTAAGAGAATAAATATTTTAAAACTAATCAACAAAAATCATCAATATAATAATTAACAATAGAGGTGTTTAAATAGTACAGATATATTCTGCAATGAATGCTGCGTGAACATTTGTGTTTTCTTCGTCTATTATAGGATTAGGCCGACTCAAGTGTTAAAAAGAACGACGCCTGGTGTAAAATTTTCATTTTCATTAACGACTCGATTAATTAAATAACCCGTTATAGTATTTTAACGAACATGTTGACTAGAACTAAAAGCTACACGAACGGATAAATAAAGGCACAACCCTTAGGGGTTCTTGCAATATTTTTTCGTAGCACACAATGGAAGACTAAACTGCACTTTTTTAGAATTTAAATTCAAACGTCGTGTGTCGCTGGGTGCAAAAGTGTCCGGTGAAAGTAAAAATACTCACTGCTCGTAACTTTTCACGATATTATACATCTTATTAGACATGCCTTTAAACATTTTTTTTTTTTTTTTGATTCTTAAACGATATAATCGCACGTACATCGCATAACAAAACAATAATCTTTAACAACGAAAATAAATAACAAGTTTCCAATTGACACAAATTTACAATAGAACTCCTCACGGTAACGATCAAATTCTCAGGACGGTATTTTCGTATTGGTAAATGAATTTTTCGAGTTTTTTTATTTCTGATAACGAAATTCGAAACGAGAGAAAAACAAAGAGAGGAGAAAAAAAGACAGAGAAACAAAACACCACTCGTATTCGGGGCCTACAGCACTTCCTATATCGTAACACTTTGGTTTTTATAATTTACAAGTTGATTACAATAAAATGGAGGCACTTAATATCACATTAATTATTAATAAAATCAAAACATTTACATATTACGGTAACTAAAATAAATCTAGCGTAATATATAATTTTAAATCATCCATTAAAATTACTATATAAACTAGTACACGCTATGACGCTACAAAGTAGGTAGGTATACTAGGTAGGTAAACTATTTGACTCAGCCGGGGAAATTTTTTTCATCAGATTGGGTTTCATTTAATAATGCGATTAGTGTGAAATTGCGTAAAACTTAAAATAGAATAAATCACTCGAAAATACGATAAATTATATTCGTACGTAATATTAACCCTTAATAAACTAAGTACTATATGACTATGAAAAATCACAATAAAATAATGAAATTAAACGTATAGAGTTGTGTTTTTTTGGTAACTCTAAGAAAAAAATAACAATAAAAGCGACGAGTAACCGGCACTTGTTTCATGTAAAGCCGTTCATTTTACATTTTACTCTTTCGAAATCTCACAACGAACGATTCATTAGCGTTACGTTAACAAATGGTAACTCACGTGTTCCGAACTCTTCGTCTCCATTTTACCGTTACACAGTAAATTGGTAACTACATAATTTTATTAAAACGAGACTAGCAATTTGACTATGTTGCATTAGTATTTGTTTTGCAATCTAGAACCTCGTATTGAAATTAGATAGCGTATTAAAATGTTCGATATGTTTAGTAAGTCGTCTATGAAAACTGCTATGTAAGCGAAGCGTATAATCGAAGCATCTCTGAGGTCCGAAGTCAAAATATATAAGGTTTGTACTTGACCAGGATAACGAAACTTTTTCCACGTTCTATGCATCTTACGAATATAAGAATTAATATCTACACAATACGTCTAACAACTAAAAACTTATCAACGTAAATATAGTATGTACGTTTAAAAAATAAGCTCAATAATACCCTGTAATAACGCAATTCGGCGGAATCACAATCTGTATTCTGTAAGACGGAACGTCGTATGCATATGCAATAAAACAAACCGAGTCGTCGCTTCAACAGCCTTCACTTTGGGGACAAGCTTTCATTACATAAACGTCATTATGGTATTTTTTTTTAAACCTGGCAATCGTTTCACGTATAATATCAGCAATTCAAAAAAGTATATCTAGAGATATCAAGTCTATTCGAAAACAAAGCCTCCTGCAGTTTGGGTGAGATCAAAATAATCACTAATCTCGAATCATTGAAGCGACTAGTTTGCGACCTATCGAGTAAACGAAAGCTCGTGGAAAAGCCATCGTGATAAGCTGACCAGCCAGTAGGGCTACAGCTCAACGTTAAACATTATTAGCAGGGTTGTTCCTAAGTTGTTCCGTAGAAAACTCCTCAATCATTCTACAGTAAATTTACCCGTAGAATAACATAGTTATTATTTTACATTTATTCTACACGCGTAGAATAACTTAAACTATGTAGAATAACTCAAAATTCGATTTTCATTTTTCAATTCATTCAATTCAAAATCAATTTATAAACCAAAATTCAAATCTATCACTATCAAACCAGACTAGAGACTAATATTGAAAGAAAAATTCGAAAGCACGTTGTTTTGTTGTGCTGTTGAAGTGTTAAAAAGTCTGTTATCAGTGTTAGCACGTCTTATCAGTATTATTCTACATAATTTTACTCTTTTACGTTATTTTACATTTTATACGGTTAATCTACGTTATTTTACAAGTATTTACATGTAGTAGAATAACTCCAATCATTCTACAGTCAATTTGCGCGTAGAATAACGTAGAATAACTGAGTTATTATTTTACATTTATTCTACACGCATAGAATAACTTAAACCATATTATTGCAGAATAACTCAAAATTCGATTTTCAATTCATTCAATTCAAAATCAGTTTATAAACCAAAATTCAAATCCATCAAAACCATCAGAGTAATATTTAAAGAAAAATTCGAAAGCACGTTGTTGTGCTGTTAATTACATGTTAAAAAGTCTGTTATCACGTCTTATCAGTATTATTCTATTCTACATTACATAATTTTACTCTTTCACGTTATTTTACATTTACACGGTTATTCTACGTTATTTTACACGTATTGTAAAATAATTATTTTACATGTAGAGGAACAACTCTGGGAACAAGTTGAACAACCCTGATTCGTTAAAATAAACGCCAGCGTTGCAGGCTCCGCTACTTTATCAGAAAATATGGTTACGTGTCATCGATCGGTTTATAAAGTATTAAATGTCGATTTAAGCACACGAATACAAACTGTGGTATAATTTATCCAGATAATTTCTTATCTGCGAACCGTTTCTTCGATAAAATCAAAATCAGTTCTTTGTTTTTTAACGTACTCTCGTACTTATCTGATAGTAGTAAATTCGTGTCTAATTTTTAAAACAACGCTTTTGAAGCGGATTAATGTGCCGAAGTGAAATTGATAAGATGGAAAAAAAAGGTAATTTATGCGCACTCGTAGTTTGAAAATGTGAATTTTTCTATCCAAAAACAAGAATTTTATATTAAAAAAGTTAATTTCCCGATACTAAAATTTACAACGAAAAAAAAAAATCAAAATTAAATTAAAATATTAACATCGCGTTGAAAGAAAATAAAAGTTATAAATTAATCCGCTTCTTTAACAAAAAAAAAAAATCTTTGATAAAATAAAAGGAAAAAAAAGGATAAAAATTATACTCTTAAATTATAACGAAATTTTGATGTCTTTAGAGAAAAAATTACACACGCTTTAAACCCTAAACCAACAACTCTGGAACAAACGTCCAGTAGCGCATCCATCACAATTTTTTTTTGGTAACTATATCAACACCGCTTGTAAAGTAAGCATATAAAATTCAATTAATGAGAACAAGAAAGAAAAAAAACGAAGTATTCAAAACGCTACCGGACCAATCAAAGTCAAACTCAACACGAAAGAGAAAGAAAATAAAAACAAAACAAAAAAAACTTAAATAAAAAGCACCAAGAAAAAAAAATAACGTACTTCGCGCAACATGCTTAAATTCTGAAATAATTAAACGATAAGAGAAATATAAGAGAGAGAAAGAGAGAAAAGAAAAAAATAATGATTTAAATTGGGACTAAATAAGAGGAAAACTAAAAAGGTGATAAATAAAATCGTATAGATGAAAACCAAAGTTTTCATGTAACCGGTCAAGGTTGCATGTGCTGTTGTTGCTTTCTCTGTGATGATGTTGCGGTGGTACCATCGGTTATTGTGGCCGATGGTGGATGCCTATACGATACGTGTTTGCGTAACGCGTCACGAGATCTGGATACATGATTGCAGGCGGAACAGGCGTATTGCACATTTTGATGAGTTTCCATATGTACTCGTAAATTGTAATGATTACTCAACTGTTTTCCGCATATGAAGCATACCGTAAATGCTTTGGCAGCGTTACTTTTGCTAGTTTTGAACGGTTCTGACGAACCTGTAATTGAAGAAAAAACATCCGTTATTAATACGAACGAAGTAACGAAGGTATTTCGATTCTTTGTTATATCGTCTTCGAACAAATGCATTTAACATTCATCGTTAGCTCAAAAATAAAATTCAGCTCGCGAGTGTAAAAATAAATCGATTAATCTGTATGGTTTTCATAAATTTACGTTAGGCCTGACCATAGAAATGAATCAAACCAGAGCTACTGGTATCGAGATACTCACCACTTTGAGTTAAATCAGTAGGTACAGAAGTCTCATCGGCATTGGTAAAGGTTTCAGAAACGTAGCTATTGAAGTTTTCCAACTTAAGAAATCCGTAATCCATTCGTTTAAAGTCACCGTTTCCATCCATGGTATTATTATTGTTGTTGTTGTTGTTATTATTATTGTGTATATTATTGTTATTATTACTATTATTATTGTTAGTCGAATCGTTACTGTTTTCAGCTGGTAAACGTTTACTCAAATCTTGCGCAATATTTTCGGCATTCGATTCTCCGGTAGCGTTGGCAGGTGGCGTTGACCAATCAGCAAACGCTTCAGTTTCGGACAAGGTAGGTTTCGATTTGAGTTTCGAAACGAACTCAGGTCCTTCGCTAAGACGAGGTCTTTTATTTTTCGACGGTTTCGACGGTACATTGGTGGTCTATAAAATACGTCTAGGATTAATTGGAAAAGAAAAAACGTTCGAGTTGGAAATCAAATAATTACATTTGAAAAATCCGCCAAGCCTCGAATATGCAAAACGTCGGCCATTGAAAGAAGACTAGCTAATTGCGATTCATATATATTCACTTCGCCGCTATACATGAACGTGACTAGAGCACAAAGGTCTGAGAATTCAACCCCAGGTAACACAATCACCGGATGATGATTAGGACCTACTTCCTATACAAACGAAAATACACCATTTGAGTGGTATAGTTGATTGGAAAAATGCGGGCGGCCGGATATGGCATCGATTAAATTTAACTTACCTTGAATAATTCTTTAAAGTATTCACTACATGCTGACAGCACAACTCTATGAGCTTTCAAACTTCTACTTCCAGCGCAAAGGGTAACATCTGTGAGATCATCTCCGTCTAAGAGTTGCGGCAACGATGCAAGCAGCGAGCTTTGGTAATTGTGCCATCTCAAACAAAACTGTTGCGTATCTTCTGTACTCATTTCACGTTTTCTACTGCCACAAACAAATCAAACCTATGTTAGCTTTAGGTATATACATTTAATCAGACGCTATCGAAAAGGGATAAAAATTTTCAAAGGAATCGATAACGGTGTAATAATTTTTCCACGAGATAAATCGAACGTTAATAACGAAAATCGAATACTTGGAAGGATTCCGTAATTATTGGTCGCATATAAAACGTTAAGGAGTGGAAATTTCTTAATAAGTATTTCTCAAACGTAATTTTATATCGAAACAATATGTCAACTGCAATTTACTAAATTTACAATCATGTAATGTTCACAATTCATCGAACATTTCAATAAATCCGCTTAATAACGTATTTTATTATTAATTTATCCGTCATTACGATACTTAATAAAGATCGCTTTCAAGGAAACCGTAACGACTTGAAAATACTACATTGGCTTATGATTTTTACTACTTCACATGCCCTTTGAAAATCACATACCAAAACACGGTTTCAAGAATTCCTTCATACCATCTTGTCATTCACATTCCAGAAAAACTACTACAATTTTCGACGCTAATAATTTGTATAGTTAGAATCAAACAGCGCATTTCGACGTTCCAGCGAAAATCCACGAATTGGGCGTGTAAAATTTATCACCGAATGGAAATCGCATATCGTATAACATGAATACAATGACAGCGATACAAATTGAATTCCATTTTAGATTATAACTTAGATTCGAATAATAATTTGAAAAATTCTCACGTGATTGAATGCCTTTTAAATTCTATTATTAAATATCGACTGCAGCAACGAATTTATTCTCTTAAGAACGGTAGGCCTTGTGGATCAAGAACGTAGGCTGAATTCGGCTGTTCGTCAGTATAACACAAATGACATGACTATGTCGATTAGAGATACTATAACGGGATTTTAAAACTTTTAACAATTAATTTTAAAGTATTAATAATTTATTGTAACACATATTTACCAAAAATAAATAAACGTAAATAATATAATATCAATGACAATTGATAACGAAACTTAACGAAACAAGAAAGCCTATTTTTTGCCAACATCAGTGTGTCCAGATGTTTTAGGCACAAAAGCGCCAATTTCAAGCTTTAGATTTCAAGGCTCGAAACTGCCAAAAAGCGCCATCTACAAGATCAAATCGACAAAACAAGGCTGATCCGCTGGATCGGCCAATAGGGTTGTTTCCTGATAAGCTGATAAACAGTTAAGCAGTAACGCTATAAATAGGAAGCTTCTCTCTTTAACTACATTAATGAAAACTGAAAGTGTTTGTCTCGAGGAATTTCATTTATGAGAC
>FIZV01011055.1:0-11713 GCA_900050545.1 Trionymus perrisii | reverse complement strand
TTAGGAAAAAAAGTTTTTAAAAAAAAAAAAAAAAAAAAAAAAAAAAACTAAAGGAAATCGTACAACGAACGAATTCGTGTATTAAATGCATGAACTTGACTTGGAAGAACAATGGAAAAAAATATAAAAATACGAAGATCTTCGATAAGGATGGTGAGACTTCTTACCAGAACTTTTGGTATTTCTGATTGGTCCCATCTTGTTAGAATTATAATTGGAAACTGGTTGAACGTAACCGTTGTTTTCGTTCAAATCAGCGGCATCTGTAAAATGAAAAGTTTAATTTATACAGTGTTGCACGAAAATAACGCCTTTGAATTATTTGAAATGAAACAATTTCCGTTCCGAATAATCGAAATTTTTTATATTCTTTCGCCCCAATTGTGCGACGTGGTAGGTGCCTTTCGAAAATTATTTCCGCAAAATATCATTCGCAATATTAGAGAATTATTCGACTCGAAAAACAGCGCTGATCGAAATTTCCTGTTTTTTTCTTTTTTAAGTCGTCTAGCGTAAAAAAATTTCTTATTTTGTTTTCCAAATCGTTCGTAATTTTTAATTAAAGCTTTTCCCACGAGTTCTTTTGACTCTATCATCGCGTTATAAACATACAACTTATTTTTTTTATTTTTTTTTTATTTTTTTGATGAAAAAATTAAACAGAGATTCGCCTTTAAGAGACTATTTCATCGAGAAAACCCTAAGTGACATTTTGTTTCTTCGAAAATTTTCACAAACAAATGAAGCACCTAACGAATTATGATTAAAATAAATAACGCCGCGCCATATTCCAAATCGTCACGAAAAGATTCCTTTCAAGATTAAATTTTCCGTCGAAAACGTAATAATGCCAACAAATTAAAAGTGAAATTTTCATCAACAAAGAAATTTAAAAACGTCAAAAGCATTAAACATTGCTTTTCTCACTTGTACTCGTATTTCATATTGAAAATAGATTTTCAAAAGTTGAAAATAGTTCTCTACTTTTGTTCTCAGAAAAAATTAAAAATATTCACTTTAATTATAACTTTAATCAATCGATTCCTTGATTTGTAATTGGTAGGTAGGCAAAAATATCTATTAAATAATCTCAGTAAGATAATGAAGAAGTAAGTACTTGAATTTAAATTTTAATCATTTTTTAAAGATTAACCAAAAAAGTGAAATTCGATAGAAAAAAATACTATTAATTTTGAAAAATTAGATAAAACTAGAAGAAAAAAACTGAACCTAATGTGAACTATTATTTTGCAATAAAAGTTACAGGTAGTTCCAGAAGCGAATGCAAGTGTACTTGGAATTCGGTTATAACCCAGGCACAGCCTACATATAAATCATATAAAAAAGTTATGTGCCCGGTAATTTCTAAGAAAAATTTATTGGCAACACCCCATTCAAAAAAAATTTCAACCCCAACGAGTGGTCACGGCCACCTTAGGATTGCCCAAGTAAAGTAAAATTTATTCAAATCATTTTTTACGTAAAATGTAGTAATTTTATTTTAAAATAATTTATTCAAAGGAAAAATTTAGAAAATGCAATTGATTAAAATAAAGATTCTAAAATTATTTTTCTCAAAAAGTTAAAAATGATAAAAGTTGATTTAAAAAAAACTCAAAATAGAAGTTATGAAAGTTGGTTTGAATTTTTTTCTTATCATTTTTTCAAAATGAAAAAAACAAAAAACGTGAAAGTGTGAAAATTGGTATAAAATCAGTATGATTTCTTTCAATACAAAAATTAGTTCAATGTTTCGTTTTAAATGTAAAAATTGCCTACAGAAACTATTTAACTATTTTTTTTTCTTTTAGCTGTACCTGTACCGCACGCCAAAGTTGCACCGACGTGGATACGAACAGTACAATTCACATTTGAGAGCGTTTTTCATCCTTACGTATTATGCCAAATCAGAAATTAATGAGGGACCCAATCTAAATTTTCTTAATAACCAAAATTGTTCCAAGGATCTGCACCTACAACTTTTGTTCGAAAATTTTTTCAATTCGAGCCTTAGGTACAGAGATGGTGAGATTTTTCGGGAAGGGGTACACCCTGGAAAAAAATGGGCCTTAAAGAAATGAAAACACAACTCATTTATTTAAAAATACGTTCTAGATTACGAACTTCGCGTAAAATAGCATTTAAACTTTCGATCGCATAAAAGCTATCTCAAGTTAGGACACATTCACTCCAGGGATACTCAATAGTATCAAAATGAGAATAGAAAAACAAACTAAAACTTTGTACCTAAAAAAATTATAAATTCAAAAAAATTTTAAATGTAATAAAAAAAAAATGGTAAAAAAAATCAAAATTCATAAAATTGAACTACTAAAAATCCATGCACATCGTTCACCTCGCAATCCAACCTAAAACCCAATCCCCATAATATAATCATTCAAACATTCAAAGACAACCCGAAACCAACAAGCCACAGGCACAAAATTTAAACATGTAAAAAAAACATAAAATAACAAGAATTAAAAAACAAAACGAACCATTATAAAAAATACGAAATAAAAAATTTAAAACGTCAAAAATTTAAGTTCAATGTTACTTTTACTTGCCCATACAACCCTCGAATGACGAAATGAGTAAACCATCATCTTCAAACGTTTATTGAAGCCAAAAACATACGAAAAAAAAAAAAATCAAAGAAAAACATACAGAACAATGCAATATAAAAAAAAAAAAGATTATAATTAATATAGGTATCCAACAGATGTAAAAAATTTACAATTTTCGCTTAATCATGATTTGTACTTTGGTCGATTGTATGTTAAATTTTTAATTACAAAATACTAAAATAGCAAATAAAAATCATTTTTAATTTTTTTTTTTGTAATTTTTTTTTTTTACTTTCTATTTTACATATAAACACACTTCAACTCTATTTTATATTATTTATATTTATTTATGTTAATGAGTAAAAAAAAGTTCTTAAAATAGTTTTTTTTTCTAGCGCATTGTAAAGCGATAAATAAAGCGTTTAAAAAGTAACTATTTATAGGTACAAAAAATTTCATTTACGTTATGGTAAAAACATGGGTCCCTTTTTGTAATTTAAATTTACCATTTTAGTACATAATTGATAATAATTGATGTACGTGTCACAAAAATAAATAAATAAATGATATAGACATTCGATCGATGAATAAAAATACTAGTAATACCATAAAAATACGTAAATAAATCTTGTTCCATTTTTTTCTATTATTTGTTTTTTTTTTTTTTTGTTTTTTCAACATAGACTCGAAAACACTAAGGGAAATAATCTACATGAACATGGGACAAGTTAAAAGTAACTTTGACTTATAATTTTCTTACATAATAATTCGAGGAAAAAGTTCAAGAGAAAGGAAACACATAAAAGTAAGGAAAAAATTACACGATACGACAAACAAGGAAAATAAGTATATGTATACCAATGTGTTAGAATTTATAATTAATCGTAAACCAGTCGATAATGAAACATATACACAAATTATAGGTACGCTATACTCGAGAAAAAAAAATTAAAAAACTATTGAATTTTAATTTTTTTTTTTTTCGTTTTACCAGAGTATTTTAAAACTTATCAATACTCTAGATAAAAGTCATCCAAAAATTAAATATAAAATAGATTACTGTCTAGTCTCACTTTTGATCACTAGCCGCGCCCTAACGCGACTAAAATTTTTACCATAAAAAACACGTCACGCCCTCTGCTGAAAGAATATATGAGATTGCGTATGTACGTACTTAAAATTGCCAATTATTAAAGCTGTATTAAAACTATTAAAATTTTAAAATCTCTACGATTAACGATAATTTTTTTTAAAAATTGAAAGAGAAAAAATACACAAGAAACCCGATAAATAGCATGCTACCTTTGTAAATAAATTAGTAAAAGTGACAGCAATAATTTTGAACCACACCGTAGGGTGTTCGTCTGATGAAAAAATCGTCTAATCATGAAGCAGGCCATTCTTTATAATCAAATGGCTTATTGTACCCACCTCCTGCCACAATACCTGTTGGCGTAACATCTGCCGCGTTGTAACTTCTAGCTGCTCCATATGTCGCGCTATCCTACAGAAGAAAAAAACACAAAAAAATGATAGTATCAAAACTGACAACAATTAGGACGCAGGTACATCGTCTTTAAATGAATAAAATCGGATCGTTCCGCGTGAATTCGGTCACGTTACTTTGGGTCTTCTGACTTTGCTCAAAAATTTCTTATAAGTTATAAGCTTCCATCATTCTAAAAGCAAAGAAACGACTGTTCTTTTGCCGCAACCCCCTGTGGGGGAACAATGAGTTTTTTTTTAGTTTGGAGGCGGTAGAAGCTTATAAAAAAATTGAGCAAATACGTAAGACCTAAGATCCAAACGTGGCCAAATTCGACATAGAATAACCAAATGAAGGCAATATTTACCGTCTGGTATCCGGCGTAGTTGTACCCGGCGTAATCATTTTTTTGAGGAACTGCTAAATTACCAGCCTGAGCTGCGCCAACATTTCTTGAATATAAATCAGCTGTGTAATCAAATTGATAAGAACAATAGAATAATCTAGATTATTGAGAAATATCAATGTACATATGTGGTGTCAACGTACTTTGCGAGGCGGTTTGTCCAGCTACTGGACCATTTTGCGACATACTCCAATTCCAGCTATTTCCATATCCGGCTTGAGGAGCTGTTTGAGGCGCTACTAAACAAATAACGTATCAATTTAATTTGTGGTGTTTGTTAACACACGCCTAGAATATTTTCATTATACCATAAGACCCATAACCAGGTTGCTGGGCGGTACTATAGGTCGAACCCCACTGAGGAGGGGCTTGTGGCGTAGCTGGAGCACCCCAGCCTTGATAACCTCCAGGTGCTGTAGGCGCTGCGTAACCTATACGAAGTTGATCAAGCACAATAATAAAAAATATGCCTTCAAGATGAGATTTAAAATAAAGGATTACTTTTTTACCATATCCTGCTGCAGGATTTGATCCCCAGCCTTGGTATCCAGGCATCATACTTCCTGGAGCCATTCCAGCAATAGGAGGTCCATTTGGTGCGCCGATACTGATACCCTGTTGGATGAATTAATTTTTAAAATACGCTGGTATAACAAATTAATAAATTACGATGTGTACAAGATTACTTACTCCTACTGAAATTGGATTCTGATTCCATGGGGCGGCTGTGAAGTCGGCTAGATTATTCTTATCTCTTGTTTCGGCTCTTTTGATTTCAACCTAGAATCATACGGTTCGAAATCGATCACTCCAAATATGAGAGATTTAATTTAAACTAAATCCACGGACCTGTTTGCCATTCACGTTGACGAAATGATCGGCGCAACATCTGTCTACAGCTTCTTCGTCTTCGAATCCCAAAAAGCCGAATCCTACGACAGGAAACAGCAAATGTGTTGATATGAAGATGTTTCTTCATAAAAACATCAGTTGATCACCACACTGCTGCCCAACTCTGTCAACTATTTTCATAAATATGAAGAATTTTAAAAACTCATTCGAGTAATCATTTAGAGAAAAAGCGTTTTAAAATAAAAGAAGAAAATTTCGCCATGCATTAAAAAATCAACATCCATCACCAGATAATATTAGGCTGATGATAATATGAGAATTGGCTATCAATTTCCTATACTTACAACTTAATTCCGATAAATGCTCGTAAATTATTTAATAGGTAATTAGGTACCTTAAGTATCTGGGTATTAACATACAAATCTTAATATCAAACTTAAGGTAACTTATTATTTGAATATCAGATTGGCAGCAGTGTTGATTCAACTTAACAATTAAACTTATTAAAAACCTTAACAATACCTAAACAAACAAAGAATTTCATTAAAACAAAACAATAACGTAATTATTTACAAACATTATTATGTAATAAGAATAACTCGCACTTTGCCGTTTTCAAGAAAATTTCGTATAGCTACGAAATAATATTACACACAATGTATTATTAAATATAGCATACACTTTTTCGTTGAAATGCGAGTTTCTTAAAAACTTAAGCATAAAAGCACATATTTTACTAAATTATACTACGATAACCATCTCATTCTCATCACTTCAACAAATCCTATCAAGTATCAACGATAAAAAACGAATTCAAAATCAATATTCACCTCTGGATTTTTTTTTCTCCTGATCGTACATGATGACTATTTCCATTACTTTGCCGTAACGGCCAAAAAATGTTCTCAGATCTGTTTCGGTTACATTTGAAGGTAGTCCTCCTAAGAATACCTTGGGGAAATTACCACCTTTTTTTTTCTGCATCGAACGCGGTGTGCAAGCTTTGGGATCAATCTGCATAATCATAAAAATCAAATTAAATATAGCGGTCGTTTATAAGCTTTCTTTTTAAAGTTATGAAAAGTTTTACCGTCCGACCGTCGAGTACATGAGGTCTATTTTGTAGCACGATATTAACGTTTGACGGATCAGCAAAAGTAATGAAACCGAATCCACGAGATCGACCACTTTCGCTGTTTTTCATAACAACACAATCGATAACTTCTCCATAACGTGAAAAATATCTTTGTAAGGTTTCTACAATTTGGCAGAAAGAAGATCAAAATGAAGTGATAATATTTACACGATTCAGTAATGATGACATTTCAACTAGTTACCTTGAGTGGTATCCCAACTTAAACCTCCAACAAACAATTTTCTGAAAAATTAATACAAAATTAGTATTTATAGGATAAATACGAGAATTTCTGACGACTTAGCCTAAAAGTGCAACGATTGTTCACAATACCGGCTTCTATCAAAACAATTTTTATCATCATTAGGCTTCACTTGAATTAAAAATATGTAACACGAGAATGGCCAAAACGCCACAAATAAAAATAAAGCCGGTTTATAACGCCCATATCAATTATTAACATACATACGTAATTTAGGCTAAAACATTAAATGTATGAATAAATGAATATTTTTTTTCATCAAATATACACATACCCTCGTTCATCGTCGATTAATTCTGGTTTAATTCCTTTCATGATTGCATTCACGAGACGGATTATGACAATTAATGACTATTTTGAGTTAATATTGAATTAAAACCCAGATACTCATTAAATATTTAGAAATACCACATAATTAATTTTTTCGATTTATATTTTTTTTAAATTCGTAATATTTTTTTCAACTTCATAAAAATACAAACGTCATAAATTCATAATCAAGGTATCAATAAGAAAGGTCGTATTTGTTGTAATTTTCTCTCGATTGAGTAATTTTGAGCGGCATCAACGTCAACATACCTACCTTGACGTCTCCTTGATCTTGAAACTTGAACTTTTTATTTTTTTATTATTTTTTTTTGAAGTAGTTACCAGTTTGGAGTTTGAACTTTGAAGTGCTCTGTGCTTCTGTCTGTGCTTGCTCGTTGTCTGCCTTCCGCTCAGCCCGCTCAGCTCAAACTTTTAAGGAGTAGTCCTTAAAGTTTTACTTAAATTAAGGGTGATTATAAAAATACCACTTTTCAAATAAGGGACTTTAAATTTCTCACTTCATTGTTTATTATTAACTAGTGCATAAAGTGTCCTTTAGTCCTTTTAAGTAGTGTTTTAAGGACCATGTTAATGCTGTTTTCATTTTCAATCAAAATTAATAAGAAACCACACAATTTCATTTTTATTTCGTTGATTTCTCATAATTTATATATAATCAACGACGTAATAGAGTAGAGGAATATACTAAATTTTCAAAAATAAATAATTGAACTGCAATCAATAAAAAAAGTATTTCGTTTTTAATATTACCTATGTACTTTCTACAAAACAGAAAATAGTAAGTATCACAATGAAAGCAAATTTTTATAAACTGATAATTACGATTACGACAAACTTTACAGACAAAATAAAAAGTGAATAAAACTTCAATAAAACAACAACACTCGAATAACACCATTATAAACAAGATTCACAAATAATATTACCATTAATTATATTACTCGCTCCTATCAATACTTGACAACCGGATAGCTTTTCGAATAATTGAAAAGCAGCAACTTCAGCATAAGTAACGCCTCCAACAAAGTATACAAAAAATGTTTGCAAGGTATTCGTCTCCGATAAGGTTTTTACTTTGGCATTAGAGAAAAATTTAGGGACATCGTCTTTCATTATTTCTCCCGTATGCAACGAATTAACTAATTGACACGCTGCTGGTATGTACGAACCACTGAATACGTAACTCATATCAGAAGGGTCTTTTAGATCGGACGGTTCCTTGTAATTTGGAATCAATTTTAGTTTTTGCACCATGAGATGAAAAGGACTTCTTTTCGAAGATAAGGGAACAACTTGAGCTACTTTATTGGCTAAAGAAGAAGCTGTAACTTCGGTTAAATTAAAGCTTGGTTGTACTACGAACAGACCTAATTTTTCGAGATTATACAATACAGGTAAATAATCGTACCCGTAGGCAGTTATAAATAGAGATTTCAATTTATTCACCTCTTCCATACTTAAGCCGTTTTGAGTGATGGATAAAAGGCATATTAATCTTAAAATGGAAAATTTATCGACGTTGTCCATCGCAATGCAATCCTCGATGAAATTGATTGTTTCATATTTTGAAGCGTTTTCTAACATGCCCTCTTCGACAGCGACGAATTTTTCAAAATGCTCGCCTAGTTTTTTTACAATAATCTCGCATGCTGAGATGTGATGGGATAATGACTTCTTCTGTTCGGTAATATTAACTAGATCTTTTTTCACGTATTGCTTGATTTCTTCCAACTTCATTTTTTGACTTTTCTCATATTCGGCTTGAATGGTTCTCGCTTTATCTTTCAAAAATGAAGTTACATGTGAAAAATGACGATTTTTAATTTGCAAATAGATATCTTGATTGTTGAGCGGTATCATTAGGCCCTCCGTTATTTCAACGAAACCACTTTGTATTCTGAACACTTCGTCGAGTAAACTGGTATACGTAGCGGGAGTTAATAAAGTACTCATATAATCGACATCTCGATCGATAATGATGCAACAATCTATATCGGAATTATTTTTATTTGGTTTACCCAGTTCTTCGAAATACGTGTCAATCATTTTACTCACGTTTTGAGAGTGGTTACCGATACAAATCCGTGTAGCTGGATTACCCCATAAGAAAAACGTCGACCAAATACTCTTGGCAGTTACAGGTAAAAAAGACTGATCTCCATTTACGAATAAGTAAGAGAAGAAATTCTTCACTTCGAGGGATAGAATTGAGTTATTATCTAAAGGTATAAGTTCCCAATGCAGAGAGAACACAGTAACCCGTTCATAAACACCTTCTTCTTCTAACAACTGCATTACAGAAAACAGTTTCCTTGGTACCAAAATCAAATAGAAAGAAGTCTTACTTTTCTCATTTTTACTAATTTCGGAATTGATGTGATCACAGATATGCTTCACTAGCACTAAATCGGTATAAATCAAGAAAACGCGTGTGTCTTTAGTTGAAAGAATATTGGATCCTTGAATTTTATAAACTTTATCTACATCTAGAGATCTGCAATGAAAAAACGTAATTCGTAAATACTCAAATTGTACATGATCTAATTAAGAAGAAAATTTGAGTGTTTCATTACCTTAGAACAGATATTCCGACAATATTTTCCAATGGTTTAATAATTTTAGGGTCTATGATTAAATCCTTTTTACCAGGGATTTTCGATAATATATTCGTTAATTTTTCACGCGAGAGAAGTGATAGTACTGGTATCTTGGATTTCATTTTCAATTACTACACCATACGCATTACTTTCTTATATTTTCATTATTTTTCAATAATTATTTTTTAAAAACACGAAGTAAAACTGCGTTAGATTTGAAAATTTTTTGATTTTATTTTTTTGATAAAAAAAAAAAAAAATCGTTGTTATCACAAATTATTCCCAGGCACAGAAAAAAAGTGCAAATTCTTCGAAAAATAGGGAAAAGAAAAATTAGGTAGATTCGTACCAATTCGTACCACGCAAAGCAAAATGTAAAAAAAAATGTAAACAGAAACACCTGAAACACCGAAGACCGAAAACGAAAAATGATGAAAGATGAAATTTTGTTGAATTTTTCAAAGTTTTCCAAAAATTTAACCGAATTATGATGGTTTTTGACTAATTTTGTCCAATTTATGTAGAAAATATTGAATTTTTGAACTTGGAACTATGGAACCGTTAAATAAATTAATTCTAAACAATAAGGTATTTCTCATATTTCTTAATTTTCTTACAAACCTAGTTTACCCAGGTAGTTAAATATTTATTTTAAATTCTTACAGATAGTCGACATGCGACATTCGGTCAAGCAATCAAGGATTCAGTCAATTAATAAATTAGTAAAGGAGATCAAGAGGTTACGAAATAGTAACGGTACCGATGAACAAAAGGCTAAACGTAAAAATAAAGCCGAGAGGTTCGTCGAATGTATTCAAATTATGAAAGTAAGTTTCTACCGCCTTATTACGGGGTTTCTCTGTACTGAATTATCTTTTAAAAAATTAGATAATTTGGTGCTATTTTATTTTAATTTGATGCAGAAAGTGAAAGAAGACGATGTGTCCAAGTTCGCCTTAATGAATGAAAAAAGTCTTGCTGAAATTACCAACAATGTAAGATTCAGATTATTATAGTATTGACAGTCTTGGTCATATTATATCTTGATTTGTTTATTTCTGGCAGGTAAATGAATCGCCGGAAATTAAAGCTATAGCTCGTATCGCCGATCATCGTCCTATACATGAAAAAGTAAAAGCATTCAGAGAAAAATATCCTGATTGGAAGGAAACATTACCTCTTCTGTTTGACTCTTTAGGAGAAAAATATCAAGAGAAAAGGAAATATAAAAATAATTCCAGAAATAAAACAAAGCCGACTGAAAATAAGACCAAAAGTACATTGGGAAATCAGAAAAAAATATCAAACGTTACCTATATTCATAATAAGCTGGGAACTTGGCGAGTAGAAGAAATTGTACCACCAAAAGAAGAGAATAATATCTCCGATAGATCTGTTCGAAAATCTAGTAACTTTCGAGACTGTGACGAGGGAGGTGGAACGACTGTCCCACTGGATAATAAGAAAAGAAAAGAAATTGGGAAGAAGTCTTCCAGCGATGAAACTGATCGCCCTGAGAATAACGAGGTTAAAAACGATAAAACTTTTGAAAAATCTAGAAATAACCTCACTAATAATATAAAAGAGGAGGAATACAAAAAGGAAATCACTAAAGAGAAAAATTTCAAAAAACTGACGAAAGAAAATGAAAATCGAATTGTCGAAAAAAAGGTTACAAAAATGGTTGATCCATTTTTTGTTACTAAAGATAATAATGAATACTTGAGTGTTAATGTTGTGAATAATGCGCCAAGCCTAGAAGAAAAGAAACCAGATTTTACTCCTAACAAGTTGAAAAATAATTTTTCTGAGCCAAAATCGTATGAGAAAAATTGGAAGCAACCTAAGGTTAATGTTTCAAAGAGATATCCAAAAATAGAAGCGAAAGAAGAACCATTGCATCCATCGTGGGAAGCAAAACGCAAACAAACATCAATAACTCAATTTCAAGGGAAAAAAGTTAAATTTGATGATTAATGATGAATTGATGAACGATTGTTTTAATAATAAGTATTTTGTTTTTTGTAGATTGTAACTTTACTTGTCAAAAAAAAAGAAAATGAGAAATAAATTAAATT
>FIZV01011054.1:0-11201 GCA_900050545.1 Trionymus perrisii | reverse complement strand
TTTAAATTTTTCTCTCAACAATTGACAAATCGATTATTTTTTCGTTTCTTTGTTTTCATGCCAAGTTTGGTGAAAATCAAACCACAAAATCGCATTTATAAGGAGTGAGATGGAAATATTTTTCCAACAAAATAAGATCCACTTTTCACTACAAAATTTAAAAAAAAAAAATCACTAAAAAGTAGGATTTTCAACGATTTGAAAGATTTCTTTTTCTAAACATTTGTAAAATATTTTCACTTCAGAGGAATTGGAAAACATTTCAAGATTAATTTTTTTTAAAAATGAGACTTTTTTCTGTAAAAAAACTGAGATTTCCCAAGGAAAAAATTGATTGCTTATTTTCAACAAAAAAAATCAGGTCAAAATAAAATCGAGAGATTTTTTTCTAACAAGCTTACATAGATGATATTTTTTGATAGATTATTATTTCTTCAAAAAAAAATAAAAGATGATTATCTAAATTTATTTAACTTGATTTTTCATTGAAATTCAACTCGTGTCAACTGAAAAAAAAATCTCGAAAAATTTTCCCATAGATAATTGTTTTTTTTTTAATTTTATTTTTTATTAAACAATCAAAAATACGCCAAGCACGTAAAGCTTCTGGATGACTTTAAAAACTCTCAACGAATCATTAAACGTGTGGAACCAATCAAAATTGAAAAAAGGGCGAGTCCGATAATTACAACTACATCTTCATTCAGAGACGTTGCGAGTGTGTTTTTTCACAAAACAAAACATTTTTTCGAAGTTTTATTTAATCGAAAAATTTACGAATGAGCGAACATTGACAGCTCGATCACCAAGACGGATTACGATGCCTTTTCGTACCTACACAGGTACTGAGAGTAGGGAAAAAGAAAAAGGTATACTTAGGGGATAGAATAAGTAAATGAGTAGGTAAGAATTTTCCATTAATAAGTATAACTTATCTACTTAAATTTTGGGATAAAAATATGACTCTACCACAAATAAGTTCGACCTTACTAAAATTTAGAAGCCAAAACTATCAAAGATTGATGTCAAAAAAAGAAAGGTAAATAAAAACTTTTTAATTCAAGTCGACTCCGATGATGGAGTAATTTCAATTTGATTTCAAAAATCTTCTCGTTCATTAAAAGACCATTTGAGACGGGTATTTTTAAAATCACCTCATGGAAGAGATATATGATACATTAGATTTGGTGTCCACTTCATGCAAGAGGTAATTCGAACTTGAGAATTATTATTAAAAGAATTAACAATTAAAACTAATACTAGAAAGGGGTGAGGGTATCAAAAAACAATTTTCGGTACATACTTACAACTTTTAACCAAAACGTCGTATTATAACTGTGGTCACTCGCGAAAATCGAATTTAAAAGGAAAAAAAATCAATTAACTAGAACTGAACTTTTTCATTCTAACACGTACGAGTACTAGTAACAAAGTACTGTAACGAAAAACGACAAGCACAACTGTGACTGTGATATATCATCGGATAATTCGGGTATTACGAATGGAATTATCTTGATCGAGATAAAGATGGAAGGAGAAGAATAACAAGAAAAAGACAGGCCATCGTTGTGCGAAAAATCTTAATATGCTATAGTGCTATACCAAGGAAGAAAATTTTTATTTATATGTACCTACCTACTACCTAGTATCTAGCTACCTACCTATGATGAACTACCACAAAATCAATAGGTACCTTATAAAAAAATCCAAGTATCATTTTCAAAAAAAAAATAGCAATTTTTTTGCAATAAATTTTGCTGTCACAAAAAATTGCCAAAAATGTGAACGTATTAAAAATTGAAAATCATTCCAGTGGAGGCAATTTAGCATCATATGAGGGGAAAAAACATTTTTGGCTAGGAAAGCTTTAATGGCGGAAAATTGTTCGGAGTGGTCCCCTGAATAACACCAAAGAGTTACAACCCCACAGACCTCAGGCTAATTTTTTTAGGGGGAGGGGGGTTAACCCCCCAAAAACGGGTTTTTCACATCATCTCCACAGGGTTTGATTTTATGGCAAAAATAGTTTAGTGTTTTTTTGTTCTACACACAATTTCCTACAAGTTTTGTATAAGAAATTTTTTTCTACAATTATTTGTTGAGGAGATGGAGTAGTCCTAAAGGGAAGATGGGTTTAGAAAATATGCTACTCCCCATCTCCTCACCAAATGGTTGAATAAAAAAATTTCTCAGCCAAAAATGTTTTTATTTTTTTTCCATATGATGCTAATTTGCCTCCACTATGATTCTTGGTTTGGAAATTTTGTTAGACATGCTGAATTATTTCAATGGCATTCTCAGCGAACGACCATTCTCCCTCACGTGCCACGAACATCGATACTTCGATAATCAATTTATAACCGAGGAATATTTACCCGTTACTAGAGTATTATGAATTCCACGCCTGCAAATCCTCGCTCTGGGGACATTTGCAAATGATATTCGAAACTGCGAGTATCTCGCGAGCAAACAATCCGAAGTTTAAGGTCGAAATCAGGTCACAATTGTACTGCTATATTTAAAGCTCACTTTTCACTTCATTTTAAACATGATTAAAAGTATAAGAGTATCGCATTAACGACACCCTTCTCTTCTTTCCATTTTGTTTTTCGTTACCATAAATTACAATTTTTTTTCTTATTCGCACAATCCTCTCAGTAATGACTAAACTTTTACTGAAATTAAATAGGGTTATTCGATACCGAATACAGATAGGACGATAATTTGAACCCTTTCTGCTCCGCGGCCTCTCACCAACACTATTTTATACGCTTCTCCAGAGTTATCTATATCTGTAGCGTTATAAAGTTTTCCATATCAGACAGATATGCATAAAGCTGTAGAAGGCGAGCGAGCGGTCGAAAAAGCATAAGTAAGCATACTTGTTAGTCAGCACAGCAGCGTGCATTTAGCTAATATATAATTCGACGCGATGACGACGCGACGCGACGAGAGGGACACGAATATTAAAATACGAAATTTACATTCGCCTTTTTTACCACCCTTTCCTCTTCTCGTTTAATGTATTAACTTATTTACTTAATTAAGAAAATTTTCATTTTACCACATTTCTGGTATACGAGTATAATTTTTTCCAGGCTATGTTTGTGCGTTTGCTATTATTATTATTATTATATTTTCATGCAACGACCAACGACAATGGGGCAAGTCGTAAAGTAAAAGAATACCGTGGCTCGATTATCGTTTAATTATCGTAACGTTATTTATGATAAAAATTAAACGAACAGAAACTTTATTACAGCAATGATGCATAATGCCAAAACCACCTAGAGATACAAGCCATGAAGTTAGAAAGGCAACGTCGCATTTTCGAGTTGTAGACGGCCGACATTCCAACCCGTTTTTTGACGATAACTCAGGAAATATTCATCGAATTGAAATTCTGACAACACATTAACGAAAGAAAATTTTCTGCTCTACAATTTTGATTCAGATCAATTTTCATGAAAAATGCTTCGTTCGCACTGAAAATGAAAATATGTGAAAATTTTCATATCCAAAAAAACATTTTACGCTGAGAAATCGAGGTATTTTCGTCAAATTGAAATTTCAATAATTTCAGGGTAAAAGGATTTTTTTCGCTCTACAATTTTGGTTCTCATCAATTTTCACGAAAATCGCTTCTTTGACCGGGAAAATGGGAAAATTCGGTAGACGGCCAACTTTCAAAATCAGTTTTTCGACGATAACTCAAGAAATATTCGTCTAATCGAAATTCCGACTGCACCAAACAAAAGTAAATTTTTTTATCTACAATTTTGGTTTTTATCAATTTTCACAAAAAACGGGTCGTTGACCTCGAAAGTGAGAAAAACAGAGTTTTTTGACGATAACTCAAAAAATTGATGGAATAAAAAATTTTAAAAGCACTAAAACTGACGGATTTTTTCTGCTCTACAATTTTAGTTCTCATCAATTTTCATGAAAAACGCTTTATTTGCCCGCGAAATAGGAAAATATGAAAATTTGCATATCTGAGAAAACAGTTTTTGCTAATGAATCGAGGTATTTTCGTCAAATTGAAATTTCAATAATTTCAGGGTAAATGGATTTTTTTCGCTCTACAATTTTGGTTCTCATCAATTTTCACGAAAATCGCTTCTTTGACCGGGAAAATGGGAAAATTCGGTAGACGGCCAACTTTCAAAATCAGTTTTTTGACCGTAATTCAAGAAATATTCGTCGAATCGAAATTCCGACTGCACCAAACGAAAGTAAATTTTTTTATCTACAATTTTGGTTCTCATCAATTTTTGTGAAAAACACTTCGTTTGCCCGGAAAACGTATATTTAAGTTGCTCAAGTCAGCCGTCTACGGCAAGGTTGCCAAATTTAACTTCATGGCTTGTGGCCCAAAGCAGTCGCCGCACTCACGGGTCCAGGCCTGTCTCTTTTCAATTTTTTGTTTAACTCTACATAATTATCATCCGACTGATCTGACTACACTGTCCTCCAGTTTGACACGGCACAATTGGTGTTTAGTGTAGGCACCCTGCGTAGCACTGCTTTGACGGACGGTGCTCTATGTTGATAAATTATTTTGTTCAATCAATCTACTGTTCTAGGTGCCTCATCATAAAATTTTGTGTTTTATGAAATGATCCGCGACTGTCACCTGTCATCTTTTTACATCGAACAGCTGCTGTAGCTCCATCAGTGATTTCCAATGCGTACTTTTGAGGAATTGGTGACCACTCACCACTAAATTTTATTAATGGTAATGAAATTACTTTCTATATAATTATTCATATAATAGCTAGTAAAATGTTGAAATTTCTTTGAAAATTTGCCACCCGTAGTAAGTGAGAAAATGTAATGTAATTCATTGTGACGTCTTCAATGCGCTTCAATGAACTTATTTTTGGCATTGGAAGCTAGTATCTTCCAAGTATCCTGTATTTATGATAAGAATTTAGACCCGCATAAATGATATAAATGACAATACCATAACTTCCTTCGAATTGGAAACAATCTGTATATTGCCTCTTCTTCTAATAGTAATTTCATCACACACTTATTATTCGCTTGATTAACTGTTTGTTATTTCTTCCTCAGGCAGATAATAATCGATAAAAAATCTTTGTTTGTTAAGGTTGTGGAAGACTTCTACGGAAGAGCTTTTTCTTACATGAATGGTATTTCTAAAATGCGAAGCCTTCAAGCTGTTACTGAAGAGGCTGAGGTTAGCCCTAATTTTCAGCAACAATTCAAATTAGTTCAAAATAGAATTTTTGAAAATAAAATTTCATTTTTATGTATTCCTCATCCCTCATTTCAGAGTTTATTGTATCGAGCAAAGAAATGTGTTCCAAAATTTTGCACCAGTCACACATTCAATGGCAGACAGTCTTTCAACATATTTCAGAAATTGGCCGATATAAGAAAAGAAGAGCTATCATCTACATTTTCCCTGGCTGATCCTTTAGTTTGTGTTTTTATTTATTTTTATTTATATCGCATTGTAATATTGAATAATTAAACATTACGTTTTTATTTTGTAGGTTGAACAAAACCACATAAAATTGACGGATTCTCGATTAATTGAAAAACTAATTGGTCGTGAACGTTTAAATACACTTATTTTCAATTTATACCCTGCTAATAAAGGGTATACTTTATCGGTAATCGTTCGAAATAGCGACAACGTAGAAAAAACCCTTAACAGCATGAGACTACCCTACACCGAAGAACAATTGTTTACCTATATTGATAATGAAGAAATACCCCCTTTATTATGCAACATGATCGACAACTGTGTTGTTCATCTGTACTACAATGGATGTATCATCGCTGAAGTGAGAGATTATCGAAAATCCGTCAATCTAACTCACTGCACTAAAAACTACGTTCTTTTACGTCAATCAGCTTTGGTATGAATTTCAGTAATGTATGTTTCTTAGGTTTTTTGAATAACAACAAAGTTCTATTTCTTCTTGTTTTAGACTATAATAAACGACGTGAATGAAACGATACCAGCAGATTCCAAAATAGAAGACAGATTCAATGCAAAATTAGAACTTGAGAAAACATTGGTTTTGGCTAACTATGGCCCTTTGTGCTTGACTCCTAACCCCAGTTTGGCTATTGCGAATCAGAAACTGCATTATTCCAAGTATTTTTTCAATACTCATAGTTTAAAATTTAAAGCACGAAAACATACGTTACTTGGAATTGCTCAGAAGAAAAGGCAAGAACAATTGACAAAATGCCTGCCTCCGGTATCAAATTTGATCAACTTTATTTCCAAGAAAAAAGCTAATCAAGTGCCCAAAACCAAAATACCTAGAAAGTTGCTTCCGGTAATTGTAGTTTGGTTCCTTTTTGCATTAAAATATTGAAACGTTTCTAATTAACAATTTGCTTTGCAGGAATGTCCTTTGAGTGACGAGTTTTTGACGGAAGCAGCTCGCACAGTTCTAGAATTAGCCAAACCAGTCGAGCGTCCTACTGATACTAATCAAAGTATATTCAATTCTAAGCTGATTGAAGAATATATAATAGAAACTAGAGATGAAGCTAGGTTACAATTCATGATTAAACTGACCATTTCACAAAGAAATGCAGATTATGAATACATTGGTGAAATAAAACAAAGTCGTGAGTTACCAACTGGAGGATTTCACAACATATGCTATAGGTATTGTGAGACCGTTTTATATCGTGAAAATTATGTGTGCTTGTTTACTTATGTCCAATTGGATATTACAGTTTTCCTTTGGGAACCCATGAACTTGCCACTAGATACGTTTTAGAGTTTACAAACGTATACACGGAACGTGGGAAAATTCGAATAAATTTTACCCATAAAGTCCCAGGTAAACCTGCTGAAGTGTTTGTTACTTCTGGTTTGCGCATGGAAGGAAACAAATTGGTTCCAATTGAATCTAAATCTCTCGGACTTGATACGCTAGTATCGTGGCAGGTAATTTATCTATATTTTTATTAAAATTTTATTCTTAAAGAAGTAACTTGATATGTTTTTAACGAGTTATAATTTATAATTTTCTGTTTTCCAGACATTTTCAGATTCACGGAACGACACTAATAAAATGAAAAGTGTCATTAGCGTATCAAAGGCTCGTAGCACCGAAAAAGTACAAATAATTTCGCAGCAAACAAATTTACCAAATGTGATGAAACAAATTACCACACCATCGGATTCCTTGAACTCAAATCAGTTGCAATTAATTAGAGACCAACAGCATTTACAAATGCAAATACAACAACAGTTACAGCATCAAATTTTACAGCACAAAAGACAACAAAATCAACAATTACAACAAGAAATTAAAGCTATTGCAAATTTCAAAGCTCAAATTCAAGAACATATGCAAATACAACAATCGAATATGGTTAATGGAGTGATATCTCAACCTGTACCTCAGTATACATCTCTCTTGAATAAGAAAGAAAATATCAATGCAAACAATGCTTCTACTACACAGGTAATTTTCATTCTGTAAAACTCGAGATCACTTTTTAAGAATTTATTTATTATTATTATTATTATTTATTATTATTTTTTTTTCAGACTGTGTCTACTCAAAGAATCATGACAACTGTTCTACCAAAAACCGCCACTTCTACTATTCAGTACCAAACATCAACAACTGGTTGGTTCAGTATTCCATAATTTTACAACGAATGTAAGAATTTGTTGAAATCAAAATTGATGTATCTGTTGCAGATGTTTCTCTTGTAGAGGCTGTGAACGTAACAGGGAATTCGACTCCGTTACCTTCTATGAATGGAAATAATTCTACAATTTTAAGTTTATTAGCGGGTACATCAGCTCAGTGTTCGTCATCATCATCTCCGCCGTCGGCAAATATTAATCTCAGTAATTTACTAACATCAGCGTCAAATGCACGGAACGTTAATACCAACCATACCGTTAATGTTGCTGGCCAACGAGTAGTAGCGAAAAGATTGAAAATGCAAAATGCTGGCAGAGTAATTCCAACAAATCAATCTCCTTCGCAGTCGAATATCGCCAATGCAACGGTCATTGCTGCCACTGCTACAAATGTTTCTAGCGTACCTTCGAATATAAACACTCAGCCTGTAATCAGACTTTCGCTTTCATCACTAACAAATCAGGCTGCTCCTGTGATACAGCAAAGAACTATGAAGAACATTGCTGGTCGTTTAATAACGCCCAGTAATATGAAAACCACGTCTTTGATGAATAGTATTCAACCAGTAAACGTAACCACTACGGGAAGTATACAAATCAGCAATAATATGCATAATTTATCAGCTGTACAATCTTTACTGAACAGCAATGCGCAAAACGCCAGTGGCATACGTCTGAAAACTAACAACAGGAGGAACGTATCGGTAGCTGGACTTCAGTCCTTGGCAGTGAATAATAACAATGGTCAGACAATTGCTGAAACACAAATGATAAACTGCAGTAAATTACAAACGATTAGTTCATCTCAGGCGAATGCAAATACTAGCACTCATTTATCGGCCGCTGAATTGCAAACCTTAGCTGGCACATTGACTGCTGCGCCGACGATAGGAACTATTCAGTTGGCTCGAAACGTTCAAACGTTACCAACAGCCAGTGTTCATCTTGTTAGTAATAATAATGCTGCCCAAAATATCGGTACTGTGAGTAAAGCTACAAATTTGAACAGTATTCAGTTGAATGCGAGTAGTGACGGTATTGTTGCGGGAAAGACTCAAAAAATAATGCGCTTAGCCAACAACCAAGAAGCTACAGCTCAAAACAACGTCGGTTTACCAGTGTCTGCCTTATCTGCTTTGTTGTCCGGTATTATTTTGGTTTTTTGACGTAACCGCTCGAGTGTTGGTAATTTGTTGATTTTTAATGTAACTATTCGCAGGGGCACCAATCACAGATAACACGATATCGAATGCTGGTAAAGGTTTGAGTTTAGTTGAACGGATTGGATCCACAGCAACTGTTGCTGGTCAACCGGCTTCCGCATCTGCTACCAATGCTACCATTGTTACTAATTCCTCAAGTGCCAGTGTTGGAGTGCAAAACGTTCAGGTAAGAGAACACTCGATTAATTTCAAAAATCAATCAAATAAATTAAAATTTTATTCGGGTTGTTTGCAGGTGTCTATTCCAGGAATGGCGGTTCCTATTACGTTATCGTTAAATGTCGGTGATCAGGGTCATAACTCTTATCTAGATGCCCTATCTCAGGTATTCGATTCGCAAGTAGTTGAATGTATTGTTTTCATCGATGAATTTATTTGCAAATTTTTTTTTTCACTTTATGCTTAGAATGCTCACGCAGTTACCACGTTATCAAATGTGGTTGGAACTTCCGTAATTTTCGCGAATTCAAATGCTGGTAGGTACATGAATTTTATCTTGGAAGTTTTTTAATTGAATTTTAGTTTTCAAATCTTCACTTGTGTTTTGATATCATTACAGGTAGTGGCATAAAAACGTCCGCACTTCGCCCAGTAACAAATGCTACGACGGTAACGAATGTGAGTCTCGAGTACAGTTTTTAATAAAAATTGACCTTCATCTTCAACATCGAGCTTTTTCAATGACATAAAATTACGATTTCAGGTGCAAGCCGGCACAGTTCAGCAGTTACAACTGATCGGTTCCGTTCAGCGAAATAAATTAGGTGCTCCGATACAAAAACAAATGACAGCTCGCAGTCTATTGAACGCAAATCGCGTTAGACTAACTGTTCCACCTAATTCTGGTGAATTATAATACATTATAACGCATGCGTAAACAATAATTGTGAAGTTTAATTTGAAATAAATCACGTAACAATGTAATTTTTAGTTGTTCAGCAACAACCCGGAGGTCAAGGTCAAGTCCTCAGTGTTACTGCCCAACAACAATTACAACTGGCTCTTCAGAAGCAAGCTGCTCAATTACAGTTGCATCAAGGATTAACAGCGGCGGGTGGTTTGAAAGTTGCTCAAAAAAGGCGCAGGTCTTCTGTCGCAACTGATGGTAGTTAATAAATTTGATAAGTTGATACAATAAGAAGATAAAATTTGAGTTTCTTTGGAGCGAAAGTTTAGTTTAATCTTATTACTATATTTCTGTGATGTAGGTTTTTGTTTTTGTTTTTGTTTTTTTTTTTTTATCTTGTACAGTGTAACTTAGTATAATGGTGTAGAAATAATTATGTATACGTACGTGTGATGTTTAGCAGGTAATAGGTACTGTAGATGTGTATCTTACCTACATTATGAAGGTACATATCTCTGATGAAATTTTCGCGTTAACGAATATTTGTGCGAATGAAAATAACTAATTTGTTGTTTTTCTTTCTTTTTTTACATTATGTCAATATTTTTTATATGTATGTGTTATTTTTTAAGAGATTGTCATGCGTCATCTTTAGTCATTATCGATAAAATATCTACCAATATCATTTTATAGTGCGATTTTTTTCTCAAACTACGTAATTTTCTTCTTATTTGATTGGAATTTTCGAGTTATTATCGATTCTTCGAACAAGGACCCAATCGGTTTTTTTTTTTCAATTCTCAACTCGCTTTATCGGTGATTTTGATTCAATTTTGTATGAAAACAATTTATTCCAAAAAATTATTCAATTTAATTCTAACCTGAAATTTTTTGTAATTATAAAAAAATTAAGCATTTGTTTTTCGAATTTACAAGTATGTAATGACTCGACGATGAGTGATAAACATTTTTCCGATTTCAGTTTAATATCTTTCCTTAAGACTATTAAGTATTACATTCTTGATTTGTATTAAATTTTGTGATGGTATCAATAATAATTCTCTAAAAAAAAAATTAGCTCCCGACCTCTACCGACCCGAATGAAAACTCTGGAAAGCAAAAGTTTACCAAATTCCAAAAAGAAATCAATGATCGAAATCATTCCCTTTCAAAAAAAAAAATTAATGATACTCAAAAGAAGTTAGTTCCCAAAAGTTCCTGTCATCCACGGACCGGAACGAAAACGAAAGCTCTGTTCCAAAAGCCAAATTTTGTACCAAAAAAACATATTGTATCAAAAAGCTTTATTAACTTCGTTTTAAAAAAAGGCATTGATATAAATCATTCAAAAAACCGCCTCCCCCATTAAAAGGGTTTTCATCCTATTAATTAAAGCGAATGAAGTTTTGTAATTCTGTACACTAAAGCACCGAAGATGGAAGTCACAAAAGTGGAATTTTACAGGGGAGCGAAA
>FIZV01011038.1:0-12580 GCA_900050545.1 Trionymus perrisii | reverse complement strand
TTCTGCTGTTTTTTTTTTTTTTTTTATAAACGCTTGTAAAGTTTTTTTTTTTTTTTATTATTGGTAAATGCGCCGCCTGTGTTTTTTTATTTTATTATTTATTAGATAACATGGCCCGGACGTTATAACTTTTTGGTAAGATGGAATGAATTTTAAATGGAAGATTGATGTGATGGACTGGGTGAGGAAGGTATTAATGGATTAGCTTTTAAAAATGTGATCAAGCCCGAGGTAGGTATTTGTTTATAAAATATTTCATAAATTTTTACCATACAGTAGATATAGGCTTAGCAGAATTTTAATCTGCGATGGTATGGAAATCCTTACGGATTAGAAGTTGTAAGGTTGATCGGTGTCAACTACGAATAAATACTCGATGGTCGATGTCGACTTATCATCTATAAATTGGGCACTAGCGACACCGAAATTAACTGTAAATTAGCATTAATTAATGGTTACAAGGATTGTGAGAAGAGAGCAGGGTATACAGAAAACAGGATTGTGTAAATATTTCCTCACAGAATGACGCCGCCTTGGGTGTGGTGGGCATAGGAGGAGAAGGATGGCCGGGGGAGGGGGCGATGGAAAAGTTCGCAGCAAATTATATTTTCCCGACGGTATACTCGTTGCACTCGTAAAAGGAATTAAGATTAGTGTAGCGAACAAAAGTTCATTTTGCGTTTGCGAGAGGGGCATATAGAGAACAATATGAAATGTAATCTACTTAAAGAAAAAGTTCGCAAAAGAAGATATGTATTGGAACACTTAAATATCAAAATCAATAACGCGCGAGGAAATAATAGATAAGGGAAGAAAAAGCTCCTTTTCTTTTGCCTTCGGTTGGCGCTCGGTGAAGTGGCGATTTTCCGCAGATGTTATAACTAGCTTGGATGTTTTATCGTCACTTCTGGCCGACACCACACTACCCAATATTGCGGTCTGCTTTTAACGCACATTAATTATATTTAACGCGCTTCATCTAAGCAGTGGCCCGAGCAGCGGTATTTTGAGCGGAACGAAGACGCGACGCGGGCGCCCATCGTGCAGTTAATTAGCATAGCGAGGAAAATTTGCCCAAGTTTTATGAGATTTTACACGTAAAACGTACACGTAGGTACAACACACGGGTTATAAAGACCACACGCGTATTAATGACTTTTTTTCTAGCTTTAAAAGGTGTCACAGGCGGCGGCTCGATTTTGTACTCGGCCACCACACCTTGATAATTTCAACTTAATTTGGATTTCACCTATAAGCCGGTTCTTTATCGTTTTTACTTCGAATACAATGGATACGTATAACGAGACAAAACAAATGTCATATTAGGTTGAAATTACTGTACAAGATTGCTATTAAGAGGTGAGCTCGGTTTCACTTTGAATTCGTTCGAGATTGAATGAAGATCGAAGGGTCAAAGTATTGTGATTGGCGACTGGAGAGATGTGTGGTTTCTAAACGGTGACGTGAGTCGACAAACGTGTTTTTAGGTGACCTTGTAAGTGGACGCGGTGTTCTATGAATTTGGCGATAAATTTAAAAAGTAGTGGAAATTATGGTAAATGGATTTGAATGGTTATTTGGAAGTTTGTACGAATTTTATAATCATTTAAAGGTAATCGAAGTGAGTTTGGAATTTCCTAATTCAAAGGCTGTTGAAGATTTTTTCAAAGAGGTAGTTAGAATGAAGTAATATGATATTCAAAGTGGTTAATATTTGATGAAAAATCCATCCCAATTAGTTATTTGTTGATCTGGAGTAATTCTTATGCAGTCTTCAGGTTCGGAATTTGCTATTTGAATAGGCCTTTGAAGAAATAATTTTAGTGGAGCATATCTCACTTCGTGTATATTTTGAAGCGAACGATATTTCAGGAAAAATCAATCTCAACTGATGAATCATCGGTTTCCAAAGTTTTGGATGTTTCTTATGGTGATTTGGTCCAACTCTCTATGAATGATCAAACAAAAATTCAAAATTCCTAAAAAAGGAATCATTTGGGTTGAAATTCTATCTCAATTTACTGTTTGATGTTTTTTCAATTAATTACCACTTTATAATAATTTTTGGCTGATGAACTCGCTTTTGGAATTTCCCTCATTAGCAGAGCTGTTGAAGAATAAATTTTTCTTACGGTAAATTTAGTTCAAAAAACGCTTAAAGGAAGTTCGTATTTGATGATCAAGCTATCCCAATTAGTTATTTGTCGATCTAGAGTGGTTTTTAAACATTATTCAAGTCGAGTTAAGAATTTCCTATTTGAACAGGCCGTCGAAGAACTAATTTTAGTTAGGCAAATTTCACTTTGCAAAGAGTTTGAAACAAACGATTTTTCATCTAAATGGAACCCCAATTGATAAATGGTCTATTGTGAGAAGTTTAAGATATTCTTAGTGTGATTTGACTCCAATTTAGAATCTCCCCATTTGATTCGAGGCTGTTGAGGTAAATTCTCTATAAATAATTGAACAAAATTTAAAGTATTTAAAAAGGAGTGATATTTGATTAAAATTCGATTTCAATTCATTATTTGATGTTTTTTAGATCGATTAATGTTATAAAATTACTTTTGGCTGATTGACTCGGTTTTGGAATTTTCATCATTAAAAGAGCAGTCGAAGAATAAATTTTTTCAAACGGTCAGTTTAGCTTGAAAAACACGTGAAGTAAATGATATTTGAAGAAAAATCTATCCCAATGAGGTCGATTCTCAAATATGTTCTTCAAATTTAGAACTTCAAAATTTCCTATTTGAAAATTCGTCGAAAGAAATAATTTTCACAGGACAATTTTCTCTCTTGTAGATTTATGACGAACGATTTTTGATGAAAAATCACCGCAATTAATAAATTCTCGATTGTGAAAATTTTGAACATTTTTGGAGTGATTTGGCTCAATCTAGAATTTACTTTTTAGGGGCTGCTGAAGAAACTCATCCAAAAATGATCAAAGGAAGTTCAAAGTTCTAAAAAATAACTATATTTGGTTAAAATTCGATTTCCATTCATTATTTGTAGTTTTTTTGATTGATAAATTGCCTCGAAAGATTTTTGGCTGATTAACTTGGTTTTGGAATTTGCCATATTAAGAGAGTTGTTGAAAAAATGCCTTTTTCAAACGATCAATTCAACTTTTGGAGCCTTTAAGCTGAGTAATGTTTGTTGAAGACGCGATTTCTATTGGTCGTTTAATGTTTTTCGGATTTATTTATGCTTCAGAACGATTTAAGGCTGTTTTTATGTGGTTTTGGAATTTCCTTACGCGAGACAGCTGCTGAGTAATAAATTCTTCAGATGCTCAGTTTAGCTTGTAAAACACTTGCAGCGAGTGATTTTCAATAAAATCGATTCCAATCGATCAGCTGATGTTTTATCAAGTAATTTGTGCTTACAAATGATTTTTGCCTGGTTGATTTGGTCTTGGAATTTCCTTCATGAAAAGAGCTGCTGAAGAATTAATTCTTCAGACGTTCAGTTTGGTGTGTAAACACCTTAAAGTGGGTGATATTTGATGAAAACTCGATTCCAATTATCATTTGATGTTTCGTCAGTTAATTAGTGTATTTGGAATGACTTTTGACTGATTGAAGTTGTTTTGGAATTTCCCTTAATGAGAGAGCTGTTGAAGAATTAATTTTTCATGTACTCAGTTTTGCTCTAAAAGCACTTGAAGTGAGTGATCTTTGATGAAAAATTGAATCCAATTGATCATTTGATGTTTCATCTGTTGATTTGTGATTTTAGAATGATTTTTGATTGATTGATGTCGTTTTGGAATTTCCCTTAATGAGAGAGCTGTTGAAAAATTTATTTTTCACGCACTCAGTTTCGCTTGTAAAGCACTTGAAGTGAGTGATCTTTGATGAAAAATTGATTCCAATTGATCATTTGATGTTTCATTTGTTGATTTGTGATTTTAGAATGATTTTAGATTGATTGATGTCCTTTTGGAATTTCCCTTAATGAGAGAGCTGTTGAAAAATTAATTTTTCATGTACTCAGTTTCGCTTGTAAAGCACTTGAAGTGAGTAATCTTTGATGAAAAATTGATTCCAATTGATCATTTGATGTTTTACCAATTATTTTGTACTTTGGAATGATTTTTGGCCGATTACTCCAGTTCTGTAATTTCTTATTCTTTGAGAGATTTTGAAAAATAATTTTTTTAGATTGTCAATTCAGCTTGCGAAACACTTTAAATGAATATTATTTGACGAAAAATTGGTTCCAATGGACTATTATTTGATTTAGTGAGAAAATTCAATGATACTTAGGAAATACCCAATGCCAAATTACAAAGGTACCATCGAAGGCCTTCGAAAAAAAAATATCGCAAGGTAATCGTGTGACATATCAAAATGGGTTAAAATTTCTCGCAGATTTCGAATATTGCATCGAAAAATCATTTAAATTGCATTTCGTTCATATCAGTTCCTTTTTTGGCCGGTCAAAGTTCTTCAGTACCTCTCAACTTGGATTCTGCTAAAATTCGCTATTTCGAAAGACTTCATACGGTATTGATAATGCAAAAAAAAAATTAATTAAACGCGCATTTGAAGCGGTCACGACTTGTTTATTCGGCATTTCGTACAAGATCTAGTTAATAAAATGAATATTTAATTATTTAAAGCGTCCCCTCGCGTACTAATTCGATAAAAATCCTTGAAAAAATATCTGCGTTCAAGATCGCTCTATGCGACCTATCAAAATATGTTAAAATTTAACGCCCATTTCGAACGTTACGATAAAAAAATAATTTAATTAATTTTTAATCCCACATTTATCCATTTTTCTACGACCATAATGTGTTCCTACCTTGACGATTGTGATTGCCCCATTCGCACTTGGAGAATCGCGAAATCTCGTAGTCGAATTTAAATCCTAATTACTTACGCGGACAAATTGCCAAAAATAACGACTACGAGTATTCGGTAACCAGTTTATATACGAAGCGTCGATTTAATTAATGCTCTTTTTTTTCGCCACAGCACAGTACGTATGCTGTGCCATGTACGTATATATTTTTTCTGTATCGTATTAATGGATGGATACGTCGCCTCGACTCGTATACTAGATATTTTTCTCCGTGGATAGATCACTTTTACGTCAAGTCAAAATGCGATGATGTAAAAGGAAAGACACGGTGGTAGGTTTGATTTCGTTCATTAAAGAAATCTTAATGGAAACGTTGGCAGTGAATGGATTAGCGTAGGCGACTGCAATAAAAATAATTTACATTATTAACACAAACACTAATGCGGGCAAGAATATTTTCGAATGTTAATTTTTAATTTACATATTTTATTACCGGAATAATTGAGGAAACGAGTAAGCTATAAAGATCTCTAATGGTCATCAGCTTATAGTGTCTTGGGTCATCGGCGAACCTACCAGCGATCTTCTCACTCCGCCATGGCTACGACCCGAACAACATTCGCAATGTTCCATCGATCACCCAGGGTTTCTCAAAATTTAAATATCGACGACGCGAAATTAATTTATGCTCGAGCGATAGATGCGTACACGAGCCAATGATCGCTACAAAGATTTAGTATCTTGTATGTGGAGGACGGAGAAGGGCATGTCGAGTTAATTTGAAGCTCTAAGCGTGTACATTATGCTTATAAAAATTACTACAGTGTTGGTTTTTTTTTATCGAGTTGCAAATTTGTTGGTGAACCGAGATTCAAATTCGACGAAGAAACATCGTTCCAATTAAATTTTACAAAATCCTCGTTTATATTCTGGATTCGATGCGAGGTTTAATTCAAAGATATAAATTGTATCCAGCTTTTTTTAATTTTATCAACAGCGGTGGAATTAGAATTGGAGAAATTTAAGCATAAATTTACACTCTCGAGTGCTCAAATTGAAGAAAAAAAACGAGTTCAGGACGAATGCTTGATAATTCGCTCTGTTAATGAGAAATTAAAATTAAAATATCTCCCCTCCAAATATGTAAGTATATTTTAATTAATGTATTATTTATCGAAGTGATGTCTCCAAAATTCCAATGTATGGAAATTTTCGAAATTTTCCACGATAGGAATACCAAGCATACCAATGCGAAGTACCTCAGCTTCTGGTTTTCATCTAATCTCCTGCTAATCTCCGCAAATTCTTCGGTAAATGTTTTTTTTTCTCGATCAAATGTGTAAATTAGTGGTCTGCCTTATCGAAAATGATCGCAATTCGCGAAAATATCCCACGATGTGCTCGTCAGACCCAATTCTATATGTAAAATCTGCTTCAGTTTAAAGTTCGAAACCGGTAGGAAAAAATAAATTAATGAAATATGTATGTTGTTTGTTTTTAATTACCGTCGTTTTGAAACTGCCTTACATGGCAGATATGATTTCCTTTTGGATGAGTTCGCCACTGAGCGGTGTGTTTTTTTCGAGCTAAAATTTATTATATTTATTTTCTACGTAGGATCGCCGCTACCGGATTTAAAATACTAGTTTTATTATAAAAATTTCGTATTTATGAGCTCGAATCGACGATACGAATAGATAAATCATTTTCGGTGCTACGCGCTACGCAGATCATACGATACGGTATATCTTTTCAGTTACACCTATTTAAGATAGAAATTAAATTAAAAGAAATTTTAATTGTGATTTATTCGTCAAGATTATCCGCATCGCTTTTGTATGCGGCGCAAGAGCTGGACCGTGGACGCAGCGCAGGACGCAAGAGAGGTGAATTATATCGGCATTGGCGGCTTTGAAAAATTGTTTAGAAAGCTCGCGCGCTCGGTTGTGATTTATTGCCAGAGCTTATAAACGGCCAGACCCGACTCATTTTATGGGTTCGGAGATGATAGGTGGATTATTGTGCGTTTTTAATTAGGTTGCGGTGGGGTGCGGTGAAGTGGTGATGGAAGGATTGATTCTCAATTTGTTGTGGTAGTTTTGGCTGCGAGAGGGAGGGTAGGATTGATTTTGGGATTTTTTCTATTGTGGATGTTTGTAATGGGATTTTTGCTTGGAGGAAAATTATGGATTGATGATTTTTTTATTAATTTTCCAAGTTCAATTTTTTTTTTCAATTTTTCGTATTTTAGTTTTTTAAAATTCTCAATATCATTTTGTAGTTTCAATTACCCCTCTTCAGTATTTGAAAATTTTACTAGATTTGTTTCCAATTTTTTAAATTGTTCTTAAGTTTTTGATTTATTTTCCAAAATTTAGTCTTAATTTCTAATTTTTCGTAATTTTAAATTTAATTTCGATTTTTTCCTAATTTTTTTAAAATCAATTTGCCAAATGGGATTATTTGTCAAATTTTTTCAGTATGAATTTTAATTTTTACTGTACCTGGATTCCGATAAATTTTCTAATTTAGGTAGATTGATGAACTTTTCAATTTTGATGAATCATTAAACCGGTTTTGATAAATTAACAAATTTTTCGACTTTGATGGATGTATCGATAATTTTGCTAATTTTGATAGATTGACCATTTTTTTTATTTTGATGAATGAATAATTTTTTATTAGTTTTTCGATTTTGATGTGTCGATAAATTATTTGATTTTTGTGAATCAATAATTTTATCAATTTTTCAATTTCGATGAGTTGATAAAAATTTTTCGATTTTGATAAATTGAATATTTTTTTGATTCTGATAATCGATAATTTTTTTACTGACCCGAAAATTTTTGACGTTATTTTATCAATAAATTTCCATTTTTGATAAAATGATAAATTTTTTGATTTTGATGTAAGTATAAATAATTTTTCAATGTTTTTCTAGTTTTGATAAATTGGACAATTTTTTGATTCTGATGAGATCATTTTTTGATGTTTTTTCCTATTTTGATTGACCTGAAAATTTTTGACGTTATTCTATCAGAATAAATTTTTATTTATGATAAAATGATAAATTTTTTGATTTTGGTAGATAAATAATTTTTCAATCCATGGATAATTCTTCTGATTTTGATGAATTGAATAATTTTTTGATTTTGATGATCGATAATTTTTTTGATGTTTTTTCCTATTTTGATTAACCCGAAAACTTTTGACGTTATTTTATCAATAAATTTTCATTTTCGATAAAATGATCAATTTTTTGATTTTGGTTGATGAATAATTTTTTATCAATTGATAATTTTTTTGATGTTTTTTCCTATTTTGACTGACTCGAAAATTTTTGACGTTTTTTTATCAATAAATATTCATTTTAGATAAAGTGATGAATTTTTTGATTTTGGTGGATAAATAATTTTTCGATCAATCTATAATTTTTCTGATTTCGATGAGTTGAATATTTTTTTGATTTTGATGATCGATAATTCTTTAATGTTTTTTTCTATTTTGATTAACCCGAAAATTTTTGATGTTTTTTATCAATAAATTTTCATTTTTGATAAAATGATGAATTTTTTGATTTTGGTGGATAAATAATTTTTTATCAATCGATAATTTTTTGATTTTGATGATCGATAATTTTTTTGATGATTTTTTCCTATCTTGATTTACACGAAAATTTTTGACGTTATTTTATCAATAAATTTTCATTTTCGAAAAAATTATTAATTTTTTGATTTTGGGGGATCAGAATTTTTATCTATTTTTTGATTTCAATTTTTATTATAAATTTTTCGAATTCGATAAATTTGTCAATTTTTTAGTTCTGATGGATTGATGATTTGGATTTTGATGGACCCACCAATAAATTTTTCGATTTTACGTAGCTATTATTTTTTCGATTCCGAAGAAATGGTCCATTCCTCGATTTTGACGGATCAATACTTTACTTCATTATTAATTTTTTGGTTTCAATGCGTCGTTAATTTAAAAAAAAATCACTTTCGATTATCCTGAAAAGTTTTAGATTTTATTGTATCGATTGCGATTACCCTGAACTGAAATGGCCTATTCTTCAATTTGGATCGATGAAATCAGCAATTTTTCGATATTGATGAATCATTAATTTTTTATTGATTTTTTTTTCGAAATAGGTACAGAATTTTTAGAAATTAAAAAACAAAAAATTCTTCCCAGAATACTTCAGGAATTGAAAATTTCTTAATTTTTATTCAGAACTTTTGCAGAAAGAGAAGTACATTATTGCTGTCCCTCCACAAAGGAATTTTGTGCCTTGTATTTTTGTTTTTTTTAAGTGTTAGCACTGAGTACAAAATTGTTTTCGTCCATTTGTTTCTAAAAAAGCAATATTTTGAAATTTTCAAATTTAAAAAAAAAATCAGTGCTGAAATCTCTGAAAAAAAGTTATTGAAAATTCACAAAGAAGAGGAAATAATCGTTCAAGGACACCTCCAGAATTGGTCTTTAAGTATTCATAAATTTTCAGATTTCGAATTTACAAATTTTTAATTTTTGATTAGTTGATAATTTTCTGATTTCAATAATATTGGCCAATTTTTCGATTTTAATAATCCTGCAAACTTTTTGATTTTATTGTAAGGATAAATTTCTTCATTCTGGCAGAAGTATCATAAATTTTTCAGTTTCGATAAATTGACCAATTTTTCGACTATGGTGGATCAACAATTTCTTGTCATTTCTTTGATATCGATGTATCGATATAAATTTTCTGATTTCAATAAATTGGCCAAAATCTTTCAGTTTTAATTAATCGATAATTTTTCTTCAATCGTTATCATTTCGTCAATTTTTTAATCTCTATATAAATCTACAAAATTTTGATTAATTCTCGATTTGCAGGAAATCGACAATATTAAACACCCTAACTTTTTCCTACTTTAAATTTTGCTTTTCAACTCGAAGCAATCTCTTCAAAATCCCAAAAAATCAAATTGAAAAAGAAAAAAAAAACTCACTTACAAACTAAACGCGAAGACGAGCGAAAGTACTACACAGAGCGCGACCGTCGTTTCATTCAGCAAACGAAAAGTTGCCATTTTACCTTGACTTTGTACATAGATTCGGTTTTGTAAAGTATATAAATACTGGTATAAAACGTTGTTGTCCTACACGAAGCAGGCTGAGTATACACACTATAAAAACGAAAGGCCAATAGAATGTAGCAGAACAGGAGGCAGGGAGAGAGGTCACCGTTCAGCTATTTTTCACAGTTTCGACAGCTTAACGGCTCACCGGCTGGACGAAAATTTCGCCAGACTGACAGAAGCTCGATAATTTGGTAAAATTTAGCAAGTTCGGCTGCGGATACACAAACATACGTAGGTACGTATTTTTTCGCAAACGAGGGGAAATCGTGACTATCGTCCATTGACCTCGTATTTTTTCGCGATCTGGCCCGGGTGATTATTGACTCGAGAATGGCGAAAAGAAAGGAAAAAAGAACGAATCGTCGTTCCAATTTCTATTATTAATTAGCGCCTGGTTGCGAGATCGGTCCAGGGGTGAGGCGGTGGGGAAATGGATATCTGTGCAGAAGGCGAGGCGTTTTGGCCATGTTCGCTGGTGTTACGGAAGCGATAAAAGTAAAACTAAAAAATTCTTCATAGTTTATCAATTGATGGCTCGCGGACGTATTGATTAGTAATAAAAGACGATGAAAAAAATTGTTGTTTTAGCCTCAGCGTGGCAGAATGGCACGAGACGAGGGGCAAGTGAGGGGCAAGCTACTACCCACGTATCCTGTATCTACATTCTATTGCCGAATAATAAAACGAAAAAAAAGCACCAGCCAGATAACGATATTGATTGAAAAGATTGCACACATTATTACGTTGAACTTTGCAGCTCCCCTGTCTAATTATAGTTTTACCGCTTTGGTCGGATGTATGGGATTCGAAAGCGAAGGGGGTGGGAGGTTAATAGATTAGGATGAGTCGCCTGTGTACTAATTAACGCGTACCCTACCCCTGTGCTCTCCTAAGCTAAGAGCTGTGGTGTGGCATACGTTAATGTGTGTAGAGTAAAACTTTAAAAGTAATGTCTGATATTTTTATTTTTAGAAAGTAAATGGTCCGATCTTCCATTAACAAATACAGAGAATTTTTATATTTTTAGTTTTTATAGCTACCTCTTAATTACCGTGTTCTTTTAATTGAACACGATTCACGGTTTTAAAATAACGTATTTCACTTTGCTTTTACGGCTCACATATCACATATAGTTCTTATATATCCACGCACCTACCAAAAAATATAGGTACTTACCAAGCTTGAGATTATATGGTTTTTAGACGAATTTGTTTCCTTATCCTTCTATTAAGATAAAGATACAGGCTATTCCAGAACTGGATTGAATTAAAATTTATAAAGAGCAGGAAGATTACCAAGGAGCAGAAAAAAAATTGCATGAATGAGAAAAATAATTTAAAAAAATAAAGGAAAAATGTAGATGAAAAGACAAACAGCGAATAATGGAGGGAAAAGAATGAACAATATCAATGACAATAAGAATGAAAATTGTAGAAAATGAATGACCATAACCTCGAAAACCAGTAGAAATGGAAAGAAAAAAATAGACGTTGTTGCCACATAAAGACTGATGAGAAATTTAAAAAATTGTACTATAAATGGAAAAATGACAAGAAAAATGAAAAATAAGGAAGAATTGAAAAACAGCAAAGAATTGAAAAAAATGAAGAACACTAAAAATTACAACAAGAGTGGAAAGAATAAAAAAGAAATGAAAATTATTGAAGAAAAAAATTAAAAAATTTGTAGAAACAGAAAAATGAAAAGTTTAAAAAAAAAGTAGTGGTGATACACGGAAGATGGCGAGAAATTCAGAAAAATTATAGAAATGGAAAAATGGCAAAAAAGATGAAAAATTTAGAAAAATCAGATCGTAACAAGAACACGCTAACAATTACAATACAAGTGAAAAAAAAATCCAAAAAAAATAAAAATTGCTGAAGAAGAATGTTTGGAGCATTGAAAAATCGTAGAAATAGAAAAATGGCAAGAATAATGAAAATCCTTGAGAAAAGTAGTGAAGAAATATGAAGGATGACGAGGAGAAACGAAAAATTGTAGAAATTTAAAAATAACAAAAAGAATAAAAAAATCGGGAGAAATTAGAGGTAGGATGAGATGAATGAAAATTGTAATGAAAAGCAATGTTAGAAGTAAGGAGAATGAAAAAAATCAAGCATAATGAAAAAACTACGATAAAAATGACAAAAAAAAATGAGAAAAATGTCAACAAGAGTTTTGAAATAATATTAAAAAAAAATTTTAAATGGCAAATACACCAGACTTGAAGACAGAAAAATGACAAAAGAAAATAATAACTACAGGATTAAAAAAACATCAATAATTGAAAAAATTAGAGAAAATGAGAATAAGAATGAAAGAAATGAGGCAAGAAGAATGAAAACTGATTAAAAAGAATGAAGATAAAAAATACATGTGACGATGATAATTGATAATAATAATAGGTCAAAAATCGAACTGAGAGAATTCAAAAAAAAAAATGACCACTTTTAAAAAACAATAAGAATTAGATTAGAAATAGAAATAACTATCATAAAAAAATATGAAAATATTTTAAGATTTCAATAACGCCGAAAAGAATGATAAAACCTAAAAAATAAAGTGAGACAATAAGTATGAAAAATGAAAAAAGTGGAAAAGTGGCTAAAAAATGAAATGATGACAATTAAAAAAAAATACTT
>FIZV01011008.1:0-30128 GCA_900050545.1 Trionymus perrisii | reverse complement strand
TAAGATTTGCTCGAAAGTAACGATAGAGGTGCTCGATAATCTGAGACACCCTGTACGAGTATGCTAAATAGATACCTGCTTACAGGAAGGACAGAAATATCAGGCACCTCTTAGGTTGTTCGATTCAGTTGGTAACGTAGGATTGTCTATCGAGCATTACCCTACCGGCTGATGGCAGCGATTTCGTGTTACCAACCCCAAGGACGTGACGACAACCCGCGAGGATGATGCTTCTGGCCAAGCTTGTAAGTACCTACATACGAGTACAAAATATCGCGTGTACCCGCAAATAAGTACCTACATACAAATAGGTATACCTACGAGTAAATACCAAGTAAGTACAAACCGAACCGAAAGGAAAAGAACGACGAACCAGTTTACAAAATACTTTCTCGCGGGTAGCTATATAGCTAATTAGCTACCTACGTATAGGTACGTTACGTAATTGGCGTAGGCCTAAATAGCGCTATTCGCACAATACGACGTCTTCTTGTTTCCACGACAGTTTCACGCGATAGTCGGCGTTTACCACAAAATCTGAAATGCAACCTCTAATTCCTTTGTTGCGTTTAAAATGCCTACTCGCGAGGTCGCTTTCTAGACCACCTGCGTAACGTTTACAGCGATTAGTTGATAAGGTATAAGATTAAATCGTCTCGCCTTTCTTCCTCTTAAGAGCTTTGATTTGCAAAAAGAAAAGAAAACGGGGGATAAAAGTGCTAAACGCCGATGATATTGGTAGGTATAACATTTGCTACTAAGCTGCTGGTTATTCTTGCACCATTTACAGTGTAGGCAGATTGGTAAGTGGGGGACATTCCGTGATACACTCGGTACAATTATACCAAACGCGTGTCTTGTCTAGTAAAGAGCTATACCGTTACCACTATTCAACGTTTTCTTCGCTTTGTAACCAAAAAGTCTATATAAGGGAAGAAAAGTGAGAGGCGACTTGCGAGATGAATAATTAATCACATACGCTCGGCTATCCTAGCTTTACCTATATAAAGTCCGGAATCGGCTTTGTTCATTCGTCGTAACGGGCCGATTGATTTGCCAACGATCGCTTCTCCGTTATCCACT
Source organism: Trionymus perrisii (assembly GCA_900050545.1). Taxonomy (NCBI): domain Eukaryota; kingdom Metazoa; phylum Arthropoda; class Insecta; order Hemiptera; family Pseudococcidae; genus Trionymus; species Trionymus perrisii. The sequence goes on along the minus strand of FIZV01011008.1, from coordinate 29,045 downwards.
ATTAAACTCGCTACGGACATTTCTCTGCGCAAAAAATAAAATAAAATGAAATAAAAAATGAAATGAAATTAAATTAAATAGAAAAAAAAAAAGAAAAAAGAAGAGGGACGTTTTCATCGGTGGTAGGCTATAGTCACTGGTTGTTTAACGCCCGCCGGAGTTGGCCGGTGATAAGTATACTCACTTGAAAATGTTGACGCGATGCCAATGGCCGTCATCTACTCTTGTGCTATTATAGACCAACGATACCGGTTCGTTGCCGACGTTATACGATAAGCGTAGATAGCCGTTAACCACAGCTAATGACAGAAAGTCTTTATTCGCGTTCGTTTCGGCTTGGACGGTCGTTGCCGCCGCCGCCGCTGCTGCCGCCGAATCGCCATACCATAATAACAAACCCATAACCGAAGTGGTTTTAAATCGCATAATAATGCTCTGATTGTCGCCAACGATTCTGCAATAGATGAAAAAAAAACAAGTAAAAACAAAACGTAGAGTAGAGGTACTTGTACGCGCAGGTATTCGTATCGAGTACTCGTACATTAAGGTAGTGTAAGTACGAGTACGAGTACGAGTGCAGCTACGTAGACATTCGAGTCTGGAACAGGGGTGTGTTCGTGGGTTTACTCTTTACTGTACCTTTTGTTGAGTTGCGGATCGACGTAATGTAAAAAGCTATCTTGGTCGAATGTGGCCACATTACTGACGCCGTCGTCGTACCAATCTGCGCTACAATTACGTCGGCAGACGCATTTGTACGAATCGTAGAGCGGTTCGCAGCGTAAATCGTTATGAAGTCCGCAAGGTTTGGCCAGACACGGGTGCGGGCAATTGTCTATATTGAGTCCGGCCAGAGCTTCGGCCAAGATGTGCAACGGTTTCTCGTTGATCACGATCTACGTAAGCAAAGCGACGATACAAAATTACAGGTACGAGTAGGTATAGGTACGTAAGGATGAGGGTTACTGGTTTGGTTAGTGTAGGCGCCGCGCCGCGCCGCGGCGTATAAATCGCGTATGGGTATATGTATGTATAGCTAGTACGTAGCTATAGCTACTCGACGTACTTTTTGTATGCAGCCGACGTACGAAGCGGCGGTTTTAATCTTAGGCGAAATCAAGTCGAAATTCGGCACGCCACCTACGTATAAATTCAAATTGAGAGAAAGTTGTACAAAAGCTCCGGGTGTCATGACTCGAACGTAAGGTTGCGAATCGACTCGCATGACGGCCAAACGTCCGGTTCGCGATATTTTCAAGGTGTGCCACTCGTCCAACGCTATCGGATACGCGCTTCTGCAACCACCAGAAAACAATCAGTCGATAGCTGTAGCCGTAGCCGTAGCCGTAGCTGTAGCTGTAGCTGTAGATATGCGTGAGCATCGTCGACCTAGACCTACCTCAAAGTTGCGGCGCCGGTTCCGAGATCGAAGGCGAAAATCAAATAACCGCCGGACATGTAGACGGCGACGAAATCTCCCATTCCATCGATTTTGTGACCGTTGTACAGAATAAGGCCGTCTGCCGAGAGCGGCTTCATAACCATTTCGATATCCAGCCACGAAAGACTGCTATAACCCAATGCGCGATATTTGAGAAAACTCGAACCGTTGAACATGGGCACCTGTCGTAAGCGAAAGCGAACGTTGCATTTATCAGCTATAGCTGTAGCTGTAGCTGTAGCTGGGTAGGAAAGGTCACTGAGACCGCGCCGCGCCGCGCCGCGCCGCGCCACCACATTTACCTGTAAATCCAATCTCGTTTCGCATAAGTCGCCGATAAAACCCAGAGGGCATAAACAGGTAGCCGAGTCTTCGTTAGTGACGCACTTGCCGCCGTGTTTGCAAGGGATATTACTGCATCTATCGGCGACGCATTCCTCTACAAAAAATAAAAATACCTTGTACATAAGTATCGCCATCGCCATCGCCGAACGAGAATGAGAAGCGATGAAGCGAAAGCGTATATTCGTAGTTAGGTAGCTATAGCTAACCGACGTCAAATCCAGCAACCGCGTCACCCAACGGAGACGCCGCAAAATTATACAGAACGCCGTTGATTTCCAAATAACGAACGCATCCTTTGAAGCCGCGATCGGTGGGCATTTTGTCGCTCAATACGCTCGTGTTTCCTCGTGCGCCGATGAAAACTGGTTCGCGGAAAGTGATACGTGAAAATAATCCCTGTAAAATACATACGTAGGTAAGTAATGCGCGGCGCGCGCGCTCGAAGAAGAACGCAGAGCGTATTACACTCGTTGTCGTAATTATGTAAAATATGCGGCGAAGCGGTTATGCAATTTTATTAACACGGCGACCCGCTCGCCTGATAGACACGGCGCGCGGAGAATCTTATTCGTATTTGCGGCAATTGGTTATGCAATTTTATCAACACGAGCAATCCGGCCGAGGAATACGTAAACGTATACGTACCTACTCGTAGACGTACCGCTACCTACTACCTAGACCCGTATTCTGCTAGGTAGAAGTACTAAGTATCTACTCGTATGTAATGTAGTGTACGTAGTCGTAGCGTAATATGACGTAGGTAATGTAAATGTAGCTTAGGTACTCGTACTTACAGGTAGTGGTAGTATAGCTATAGCTAGACGAACCACTGGTAGTGGTAATTGGCTAATTGGCTGGCACGTCAACGTACGAAATGACGAAAAATGCGCTACTTAGACTTACTTTGGAACGACCTTGAATATGTTTGCCTCTGTTGAGCTGGATCCAAGCGTCCCAACGATGCCTGTAGATTGTCAACTTATTCCATTTGTTGAGCAGCACCGTTTCGTCGGATCTGACGACGCCGACGCCGCTGCCGCAATCGAATCTACGCGAGTAGATGCGTAATTAGCTGTACAGTTACGAGTACAACGAAAAGGACGCGACGCGACGCGACGCGACGCAACGCGTCCAAGGTAATTCGCGTACGCTTACCTGAATTCGACGAATCCCTCGTACAGTACGACAGAGACGAAATCGCCGGCCAAGTCGTCTCGTTCGCCCGTTAAAAATACGATACCATCCCAACTTTCGGGTCTGAATTCGATTTCCAACTGCATGTGCTTATAAGCGGCTCTCAAAGCTGGAAACGCCAACCAACTTTGTCCCGAAAATCGAGGTATTCGAATTTCCACATCTGTTGAAAATGTAAAAAGAAAAATGAATTAACGAATTAATTAATTATAGGTATGTAAACTAGTAAAGAATTCGTTTACGACGAACGAAAAACGTATCGCGTTTTAGTTGACGTCTACCACACCGCAGCGTAGCGCAGCGCGAGGATGGGTTTGTGTACACACCTGTCTACGTCCGATTACCCAACCTACTTTTGAGCGTTTCCGTCGAAATTGGTAGCTAGCGTTGAAATGAAATGACTCGAGACAATTTCGAGTACGTATACCTAGACCTACACTCGTCGTATTTTTCAAACGGGTAGGTACTTAACGTACGTACGTACCCACCCCTAGTCTACTTATTTGTACCTAATTGTCAGCTGGCAATGCGACGCGACGCGACGCGACGCAACACGGTACAGACAGGTATCTAGGTAGGTGTAGGTTGATTCATTTTACGAATACGGTGCATTTACGCACTTGCTACCTACCGCACAGAAGGTGTCAATGGTTCAGGTGCGAAGGTGGATCGTAAATTGCGGTGCGGTGTCTGATGTCGATGGGCGACGACGACGACGACGCGACGCGACGCGACGCGACATCGAACAATTCTAAACCGTGCTCGCGCAGAAAGTGTTTTTTTTTGGAGGGGGAGAGGGGGTGAAATGTTGCGAGATTTATCGCGTTTCGCGTGTTACCTTAGTTACTTGTACCGTACAATTTTCAAACAAACCTAATTTGTAATTTGCACCGGACGCGACGTAATCGACGATTTAGCGATGGAAAATACGATATCGTTTACCTACGCTCCAGCCTTAAGGAAATCCAAGTAGATATTCGTAGTCGCAGCTAGGTACCAAAGTAGGTATAGGTATCTCTACGTACCTACGTCGAAAGGTCGAAACAAATGAATTGAGATACGAGATACGGTATACGTAGCGTTCGGCAGCAACTAATATACGTATGCGGATGCACTATGCAGGTACCTAGGTTTAATATGTACCTAATTGTGTAGAGGACGCGCAGGACTCGGACACAGACCCAAACCCATCAGACCTCACTCCACGTCTTGTACTCATACAAGTCGTTTGGTCGAAATTTTGATTTCCTCCTACCTGTCTGACAGTTGGCACCAGTTTTTCCCAAAATACATTGGCAACGTTGACTCGTGTCAACATCTTTAGCATCGTTCACATCGTTTGAATCGGAATCGGAATCGGCGGTTTGTTGAACGATGCAGGTACCGGCGCCGCAATTTTTAATGCAAGTCGTAGCCGTCGCCGCGTCGCTGTAACGTAAGATTTGATTTGTCGTCAATTTAGCGGACGCATTATTTGTAGAGATTCGGTGCATAACGGCGTTGGAGGGGGACACGGAGGAGGAGGAGGAGGAGGAGGAGGAGAAGAACAGGCTATTTGAAGATGCGGTAGATGTGACGAGATGAGTCGTTTCTCCGGTAGCGTTATTGTCGATGCCGGGGGCAGAGACGGTGGCGGTGGCAGCGGAAGCTTCATTGCGAGTATCCAGCACGGCCGAAAATGAAGCATCTTTTTGATATATTATGTCGGCTCTGTCGTCTACTTTCGATACGTTATTCTGGACGCTCGGTTCGCTGGTACCGTTTATTTCTGCCAAAGAAACCAAAAAACAAAAAAACAAAAAAAAACATTAGATTTGAGTTTGTAGATACCTATACGAGAGTAGATACATACCTCGCATACGTTAAGGCGCGGCGCGGCGCGGCGCTTAGCTAGCTAGGTCCGTAACGTCGCGTTGCGTCGCGTCGCGTCGTACGCGAGTGCTTTTGTACCTAGACGTAGACACCTACGAGTGGATTATACTACATATTTCTTATAGTTGCGCGACTCGACGATAAATCAGGCGCGAATGTGCGAGAGGAAAATGAGCAAATTAACGCTATCAACGACGAGACGAGACGAGACGAGACGAGACGAGACGAGACGAGGCGTGAGTCAAAAATTACAAATTACTTACAGAAAGGCTGAACAAACGGAGCGAGCACCTCGCGCTTCGTTTGTTGGTCTCATCCCACATGGCGTATTCCGCATTTCGCATTTCGCATTCTGCGTAGCGATGAATTTTTAATTAAACACGATTCGAGCGTAACAGCTGCCAAGAGTGCGAACTGCGATTCGCGAAATAAACACCTATTACTTATACTCGTAGGTACTCGCACCGCTCTCACCGTGCCACCATACCCGACCTGCAGTCTTGCAAATTACCTACGTTCATTTTTTTTTTTTTTTTTTGATTTTTTCTCGTTTTGTGCCATGCCTGCGTCATCGTTAGTTTGTCACCCCTTCACCCCTCTCGTAGCCTAAAAAGATTGCGAAAACGAATTGAGACGATACGATACGATAGCCATTACCTATTGCGTATTATACGCATAGCAGTATAGCGTGTCTGTACAGCTGTACACAGTACAGTGCGGTGAGTAATTTGATCGACGACGCGACGCGACGCGACGTGACGCGACGGCCGCCAAATCAGAGCTGAGCCGCAACACAACGCGCGAGTGCATAAACGTAGTCGTAGGGGTAGCCGGTAGGTAATAGGTATTAGGTATAGGTGTACTGTAAACGCGCATCGCATATACTACTTACGTAAGCAACTGTAACCGTTGGTGTGAAGTATGAAACCGTCTCTGCAGTCGCATTCGAACATACCATCGTGTAGCTCGTAACACAGATGTTCACACGGGCTGTCGTGGTCGCATCGTCCTGAAAATACGTAGAACACACGACAAATCAGATGGAATACAAATACGTAGGTACTCGTACCTTATATACTCGTAGCTGTATGTGTATATTCGTACTCGTACGGCTCGATAAGATACACGCTACGGTATCTTATCTATATTTAGGTACTCGTATCTAGGTAGTAGGTAGTAGGTACATAACATAGGTACATAGGTTGGTCGTGGGTCGTGGTAGGTAGAGCTAGAAATACTAGGTACGGTGCAGCTAATTAGCTATATACCTAACCGTTTTAGTGCTAGGAAGTATATGTACTAGATACTAGGTACGTACACGTAGGTACGTACCTATAGGTATTAAAGTGAAATCAAATTAAAAAGCGCCGCGCCACGCCGCGTCACGTCGCGTTGGGCCGCGCTGTATCGACACGTTTTGTTATACGACGCGAGGCGAGGCGACGTGACTTTTGCACGGACGTGACAAGATGACACCAGGCATTTTGTAAATACGAGTACTTGTATCGTACGTAGGTAAGTAGAGGTACGCTATACGCCCTGGGCACAGGTACCAGGCAAATCAATGCCAGTTGTGTGGGACGTCTGGGCGGACAGCGGAACGTGAAGACGTCCTGCACCTGCTCTGGTACTGCACTCACCCTGAGCGAGTGGCAGCCAGAGCAGAGTTGAAAGAAGCCGTAAAACCCAGCGAGTGGCCGTGCCCGTTACCGGATCTTCTGGTATATGGGGGTAAGCCATTCGCTGTCTTCGCCAAGAAGGTGTTGACCGTGAAGACATGTCAGTAGTAAAGACTGCTGTCTCTTCAAGTATCCGAACGCATAAGCTAGTAGTGAGATCAGAGCCTAGTAATAGGTACATGAGCAAGGTCAACGCCAGCCTAAGATACTCGCGCCGGCGACGGTGCACCAAACTCCCGACTTTGACAAAATGCTACCCGGACTTGACTTTAGTTATAGTTAGAGAATAAGTTTGTTAGTCTAAGAGAAGAGAAAATTGTTTAGTTACAAGTTGTAAATACGTTATACATATATGTTAAGTAGATTAAGATGTGGTTAGGGTACTTATAGTCGGCAATGATCCTAAGTGCGGGGTAAAACATGACAATTTATTGTAGTTAGGTACCCGCACTTAGCCGTGAGCCAAAAAAAAAAAAAAAAGGTACGCTATACGTAGGACGTAGGACGTAAGGTAACACGTTGTAAAAACGTGACAGGCACAGGTCGAAGGAAAATCGAACCCAAGCGGATGTAGAACGCGAACGCGGAGACGCGCGTTTGACGCCTTTGATACGTAATTACATAGGCTACGCTGAGAGTGGCAAAGCGGGTAGCGAACGAGCTGCGTGCGACGGACTGCACAATGCTCGATGCTTTTCTGCTTTTAAACCAACTGAACCGTCGTCGTCGTCGTCGTCGTCCATCGCCACTGTAGATGTTGCGTTGTGTTGTGTTGCGTTGCGTTACGTTACGTTACAAACTGATCAATACGCACGCGGCCAACGAAGGCCGCTTTCCCTCGTGTACGTACCACGCTTATTGGACTGATGGTGCGGCGCGGCGCGGCGCTGCGCGACGAGGCGGGGCCGAGCGGGCGAGGCAAGTTGATGGTGAGGTGCGATCCGCACAGCCATCGTCGTCACTCTCGCAGGTTAGATTAGAAAAAAGAAAAAGAAAAAGAAATAGAAGAAAATAACACTCGCACAATGCACGCGATGCGATGCATGCGTGTAAGTGAGAGATTAACCTTAGCCGGCACTAATTAACTACAGCTTAAATTATTAGGTGCCTGGCTACCTAAGTACCTAGGCATATTTGATAGGTAATTTGTTAATAAGTAATTCGATTCGATTCGATTTAATTTATTAATAAAAAGAAATAGGTAGGTACCTATTAACTTTTTTTTTCCAACGCAACGATACGATACGCTGCGGCGTGCCGCGCCGCGCCAAGGAACAACGACGCTGCTACGCTCTAAGGCGAACGGGGGCCAAATTACTCGTATTACCAAGTACGTATGTACCTCCTATTATTGATCGGAACTATAATTTTGGAGGGGAAATGAATACCTACGTACAAATACGAAACTTGATAAAATAAATAAATAAATAAGTAAATATGTACCTAACAAACGAAAGAAAATGAAAAGAAATCGTTAGCCAAAGCAAAACCATCGCAGAGAGGAAGAAAGAGAAGGGAGACCATCAAAAAGCTGAGGCTCGCTAAGAGAATAAACGGAGGTACGTCTACGTACACGGTACACGTACGAGTACGTAGTACGTTACGTACTTGTACAACCGAGAACACCTGCAGCAACAGACACACTCTAGCCCGGAGAAATAAAGCCTCGCCAAGCGGAACGTTACAGGCCCACCTGAATGGGCGACTAGATACCCTCCGCAGGCTCTCCGGCTAGGCGCGGCGCGGCGCAGCAGTCACAAAAAGGACGGTCTTGATTGAAACGCGTAGGTACCTATCATATTCTACTGTGAAAGTTTCCTCCACTACATATCCACATTCGAATAGGTAGCTATAGCTATTGGCGAGTTGCACTTGTTTTGAGCGCAGCAAAATTCAACAACTCGGCAATTTACGATAAGGAAAATTTATAGGTACTCGTACCTAAACAAAACACACATCTGGACTACCTATATGCCTAAGGCGAGCAAGAGACTGCATAATACGTCCTATACCGTAACATTTTATAAGATCGCAATCGATCGATCGAACGTAGGTACTCGTAATACAAACAATTATGGAAACCACGTTACCCTTGTAAAGAGCATTCTTCGACGAAAATTGGAAATTATTATGTGTACACAAGTAGGTACTATCTACCTGTACCTAGACCTACATCTAACGGTAAGTAGGTATGGTTGTTGTTGAGAAGCTGCCGAAGCGATCTCTCAGTCAAAACAGAAAAAGGAAAAGAAAGCAGGTGGAAAAGAAAAATAGAAAATGGAAATAAAAACACGAACGAAGAAAATCAATATGCAGCGCGTTTATACGAACGTGTATACCGTAGGTACCGATACCGAATACCCATAGGTACCTAAATACGTATAGTCGTATCATATGTACACTTGGTAGGTTAGCAACACTTCATACGAGTAAGTACATACATCCTGTATACTTTTCGACTCGTATCGTATATAGGTATGTACGTGTACGTACACGTAGGTGTATGTAATACGTACTACACGTATATCGTATACCTACTGTATTAGGTACTTGTACATGTACATAGTAGATCATCATGGTAAAAGAAACGACGCGCGGCGCGCCGCGCCGCTTACCGCACTACGCTCGGCTATTAGGTACGTAAACGTATTTTGCCGTATGTTGCCCCGCGTCACGTCACTTTTTATTGCCTCCACCCCCTACGCTCTCGGTTTTTGCTTTTCATTTGCCTTGCATTGGCTTGGCTTGGCTTAACTTTATGCTCTGCCAGATATAGGTAGGTAGATGTAGATTAGGTAGGTTTACATTTACATACTTGATAGATGGTGTATTTTAGGACGAAATGGAAATTTAACTGACGCGACGCGACGCGACGCTCGAAAAATGAAAGCTCTACGTAAGACTTGTCGCGTAGTAGTGGTAGCGGCAGCGCATATGCCACTTACACGTTGTTACGTGTAGGTATATAGATAGGTGTTACTCGTACGTAAGGTACCGTCGAATCCGAGGCTATGGGAATCGTTCGCAAGATACTGTAAACAACGGACGACTTGGGCACGGCCGGTGCGGCGTAGGACCCTTCTCAAACCGAGAAATCGACCATCTTTTTTCGTCTTTCGATCAATGTCATTTTAATCTCTCCTTTACACACATCGTCACCGGATCAGATCAGATCGAATCGGATCGGCGGGACCGTAAAATTGCGCGAGTTGCACTTGTGTCTGTATATCGAGGCGTAACTTGCAAATCCTCCCAAAATTGAATGCGGTGATTACATATTTTCTTCCGTAACGTATTACCATATACCATAAGGCGCTATCTGCTTGACTTCTAGTCTGTTGCTCTAAAGTAAGTGCTCGGATCCTCTTGTCGCTGCTCGGTGTTCAGATGTACAATTACTTATGTATACAAAGGTACGAAGTAGAATTAGAAAATAAACATGCTGGTCAGAGACATAATATCAAGTAGGTACGTACTTTTGTACGGTGTGGGTATGTGTGTTGACGACGTGCAGGGTATCGCTCGAAAAGATAAGAGTACGCAGGTACCGTGCGATAGATACGAGCTTTACGAGCGCAATATCTCGAGTTGACCTTTCGATTTCGAAAACGGTTAGGTACGAAGATATGCTTGTAGGCATAGTAGGTACAAGGTAGGTAGGTACCTACTTAGCTAGTCGCTATACGAGTAAGTGCTAGAGCTAGATACACGACTAAGCGGTATAGACTATGCACTACGTAGAGGTACTCGACGATTATGTAGGTAGGTACTGTAGGTAGTACGTACGTAATTGTTTTGGGGATGGGCAACTCACCCTGAAATGCGGCTTCGAATTGTGTGTTTTCTACCGTCGGCGTATCTTTAGAAGACCGTACTAACGAAGTGAAACGAAAAGCGCACAACAGCAACAGCCAAGCAACAACGTACATTTTAGGCGACCTTTAACGTTTCCACACCGCAATATCGCGTCCAGTTACATGTTTTCTCTGTCGCCTTGCGTCGCGTCCTAAACTTTTCAATTTCTCCTTTCTAGCGCATATTTTGCTTTCGCTTTGAAAATGAACGCGACCAAATGCTTATCGCGTCAACTTTTACCACCTACATGCTAGCTACAGCGTGTGCTTATTAGGTATTGATTCGGCTTGGCTGCTTCTCTCGCGATCGCTCGCTCCAATCGATAATACGCGTACAGAACTGAAAGCACCCAAGATGATCGCTTCGCAGGAAACGTTTACCGAAAGGCGAAACTCGAATACCTAATTTGAAAAAACACCAAAAACAACATTAACACCAACACTAACGCCGACGCGGACGCGGACGCGGACGCGTACGCCGACACTGACACTATAACGCGTGCACCATTGCAAGAACCCGCGTCGCGTCGAAAATACGCGCGTACTCTCTCGCGTAAATATACCTAAACGGGTTAATAGCGCACGAAAGAAGCGAAACAGCCGTACAGATGCGCGTTTAATGGGTTATACTCGTATTTGCACCTATCTATCTATCTATCTGCATCTACTCGGCTGTGTGAAAATGCGACCGTACAAAAACGACAACGACCAAGTTCGCGCCAAGTGCGGGATAGGTACTCGTACATATGTAATGTACGTATAAAAATAATTTTCTCAAACGCAAAGGAAATTAGAAATATGAAGTAAAAAAACAATAACAATCAAAAAACGAAAACAAGCAAACAAACGAATAAACGTAAGAGGGTAATTTTTGAAAAGCGAAAGCGCATTCGAAAGTGAGAACGACGAACCGAACTGACGCGCTAGAACAGCGAACAGCGGCGCATGTAAGGCGTAGGAACGGCCGCCACAGCCACAGCCACAGCTGCGTACCGCCACCCGCCACCGATGGGGTGTACGTCGAAGAATCGACGCCAGAGTACGCCACTGTATCCGCATCGTAATTCTCAGTTCGCAGTTCGTACTGCGGCATCAAACCCCAACCAAAATAACGCCGCGACGCCGCGCCGCGCCGCGCCGCCCTCTAAGCTGTAGGAGTGTAGACTGTACAATGCGCGTCCAGGTCCACGTCTATTAATTCGCTGACGAGAAAAACGTCAAGCAGGTGATGTGACACGAAGAATGAAAATCACCGTCGTGTAGACGGAGTAGGCACACGTACCTACATACCCACCTAGTACCTACCTATGTATGTACCTGTATATGCAAACAGATTAGGCATTCCGAGTAGGTACCTACAACATCTCGCGGTAAAGTAATGGACGTACGTAACTATACCTACATGATCAACACACGATACTCTGGCAACGCCGTTAGTTGCCTACGCCTCATTCTTCAGCAATTTGATGTGCTGTTGAGTTCAAGATTGTACATTCTACAGCGGACGAGAATTCGAAAATTACATAAGATGCATGCAACGAATATCTACGTATCTACCTGTACCTGCCTGCCTGCGTACCTACTTACTTACCTACCTACCTACCTACCTACCTACCTACATACATATCGTAAGTAGGTTCGTTGGTTACTTATCTACATACAAGCGTGCATAACTATATATATATATATATATATATATGTATAGTACCTATTTTTGTAAATAAGTGTAGTGGGCGCGTATACCTACGTACGTGATTTCTCATAGATTAAACGCATTAGCCTATTTAACTTGCAAACGTGGCGCAGGTAAAACGTAGAACGAAAACCTGATGCAGCAGCGGAAGCGAAAACACTCGGATGAAAAACGTGATTTGTAATAACGAACGGTGATCGTCGAACGCTGTAAATGAATAATCATGAACGGTATCGATACCTATGTATGCGTTGCATTTGCGAAGCCAAGTGACGCTTACGGCTTACCTTGCGCCTACAACTGGTGGCAAATAGTTTGACTCGTACTTTGAACGCTGACGCAGATTGAGCGCCAGCCACAAAAGTTATTTCGTTCTACAGTCGCGAACGTCACTGTAGTCCAGCGCATACTCGATAGTGTGTCGATTAGATAGATATCCTACCTACTTGATACAAATCTTTCGAACGTGCTGTTTTACGAGACAGCTCCTCAACGCCAGACTCGATCGTAAGAATCACCATCCGTCATGGACACTGAAAACAGAATTCGAAACGATTACGACGACGAAAACTCGGAATCTACGTACATCTGCTCTAATGGAGCTCGAGTAGAAGTAGGAGGAGAAGAAGAAGAAGAAGAAGAAGACGATGACGATATAGTTATAACCGGAATATCGGGCGTTTTTCCAAGTAGTCGCAATCTCGAAGAGTTGGAGCTTAATCTGCGAAGTAAACGTAATTTGATCTCGATTACTGGTACGTAAAAACGTAATGTAGCGTATTGCATCGCATCGCATCGCATCGCATCGCTAACAGAAGCATATAGCGGCGGGTGATTTTCGTTCAACATACTCGTAACTTCCTTGTCGTAGGTGAGAAACGTTCGACGCTGAGTATTGGCAAAATATCTGGTGTGGAAAAATTCGACGCCGCGTATTTTGGAATCAGGTCCGACTTGGCCGATTCTATGGATCCGATGGGACGATTGCTGTTGGAAAAAACCTACGAAACTATTGTCGATTCGGGTACGTCTACCAACCTTTACAGTCTTACACTGCTCGTACACTCGTAGTGAATGTACGTAACGTACACATATACGCTTAACGGTTACGATACTTGGAGCCGATCGGCGCAACGCGGGTTTACCTCGCTATTCGCATTTCTATAGGTTACAATCCGCACAGTTTTCGAGCGGCCCGCGTTGGTGTGTTCGTCGGAGTATATCTAAGCGAGACGGAAGCGGCGTTTTTTGGCGGAGGTTCACCGGATGGATTAACGATCACGGGCATAGGTCGATGCTTCTTGGCCAATAGAATTTCGTATTGTTTCGACATTCGCGGTACGTTCGAGTTATATGTAGATAGGTATGTGTAGGTGTACGCATAGTTACGAGTATCGCATCGCTATAATATGCTCGAGTACAATACGCAGGTAATAGGTACCTATCTACGTTCTACGCTTATGCGATATGCGGTACCGTATGCGATGCGCTACACACGAGCACCAACTTGATACGATTATAAATCGCATTTACGACCTTGTCTTTTGTCGGCGTACGTAGGGCCCAGCATATGCGTAGACACGGCATGCTCGTCCAGCATGAACGCTTTGCACTTGGCACGTCAAGCCATGAAAAATGGCGATTGCGATTCGGCCATCGTCGGAGGTTGTAACTTATGCCTGAATAACGGTATCACGTTGCATCTGCAAAAATTAGGCGTCGTCAGTACGGACGGAGTGGCCAGAGTGTTGGACGAAGCCGGTACGGTACCTACTTAGTACTTACTGCCTATATTATATGTACCTATTGCGTAGATACCGATACGATTCCTAAGCACATTATCGATATTCCTATTCACTAATCACTAATCGCTACTCGACTCAACTCAACTCGACACGCGAGTACGATAAATTTTAGCTAGTAACTTATCGTACTGCGAGTACCTACCTACCTGCCTGCCTACCTATCGGCTATCTACTTCTCCTGTAGGTACGGTACCACTCGTGTAATACCGAGACGTAGGTACTAGGTAGAAACGGTAGAAAGGTAGATAGACACTCGTATAGTAACAGACGAGTGTGGAATGCTCGTACGCATGCTGCAGGAAATGGTTACTGTAGATCGGAAACCGTTAGCACGATACTGCTGCAGAAAAGAAAAAACGCCAGACGCATTTACGCGACATTAATTCATACGAAAGTTAACTGCGACGGCTACAAAGCCGAAGGTATAGCCTATCCTTCGTTCGTCATGCAGAAGCGATTGCTGAGCGAATTTTACCGCGAGTGCAACATCCAACCTTGCGCCGTCGACTGGCTCGAACTGCATGCTACCGGCACCAAAGTACGTATCGTTATCGTATAGTGCCCTTACTCGTACACGTATCTAACCTACCTACTTAACTTACGGTGATGGAGATTTACGCACATTAGTAACGAGTAGAAACTAGCTAGTAGCTAGCTAGCAGCTACTAACTAGGTAATAGGTATACCACCATTCCGTACCACCTATATCTACCTTTCGAGTCGCGAGGTGGTCGTGTTCCCCATACCTATTTCTATTCTAATGTGTAGGTAGGTACCTATTTCGTATTTCGAACCTGTCTGTACGTATTTGTAGGCGGGCGACAGGGAAGAAATCAAAGCGGTTTCGGTGTTTTGCGAGAATCGCGCTTCGTCGTTGAAAGTCGGCTCGATCAGGTCGAATATGGGTCACGCCGAAGCCGCGTCTACATTATGCTCTATCGCCAAGGTAATCATAGCGATTCGAAGTGGTCTTATTCCGCCCAACATCAACTACAGCAATCCGCGAAACGATATCCACGCCCTGCACGACGGCTCGGTTCGAGTAAGTTTCACATTCACACCTATTCCCACCTATTTAGGTAGGTAGGTACCAGGTAGGTCTAGGCTCTAGGAACCTATGCTTAAGCTATTTCGGCGAATCAACGTGTTCTTGTACTCGCGATTGCTAGTAGTTATCATCTGCAATACCGTCTACATACCTACCTACGTACCTACCTATAGGTAGAGAAACATATAGATGTAGGTACCTCTACCTACGTATTGACATTTCGAAGCGCCGATCGGCGTTCGCTTCTTCAGGTGATAACGGAAAATACGCCTTGGGATAATGGCGCCGCACCTGGTTTGGTAGGTATCAACAGCTTCGGCTTGGGTGGCGCCAACGGTCACGCTTTGTTGAAATCGTTCAGAAAATCGAAAACGCGGGCCAATTGGTCGCGCAATCACGCATTGCCCGTTCTAGTAGCCGTCTCGGGTCGAACTCGCGAAGCAGTCGACGTTTTGCTCACCGAGGTACGATAATTCACCTGCAGATCTGCCCGTTCTTGCGGTTCCAGTCGCCATTTTTTCCTTCCGATATTTGTGTGTTGGCGTTTTACAGCTCGAAAGAAATCCGATCGACGACGAATTCGTTAGTTTATTGCACGAAATTCACAGCCAAGACGTCGTTCAACATCTGTACAGAGGAGCGATAATATTACACGACGAAAATGCGACGACGACCACCGAGGTTGTCGCGCAAAATACTCTTTTTAAGGAAATTACGGTAAGTTCGGGGGTGAGGGAGCATGACGCGGCGCGGCGCGGTGCGTAGCTAAGGTATAGGCGTGTAGTGAACACTGTATACAGGGAAGGTGGAAATAATCGCTTCGAGTACGAGCACGCGTAGGCAGCAGTTATTGCGGCCATATATGTAATGTATATGGTCGCAGATTACGCGAGATGTGCGGTACTCGTACTGCCTTCCCTGAAGCTGATACAAAAGCACCTATACCTAGACGAGCACGACGCGACGCGACGCGACGCGACGCGAGTACGGCGGACAGCGCACTAACAACGTCGTCGTATCGTACAGCACAGCGCGGTCAGACAACGACCCGTATGGTTCGTATTCTCCGGAATTGGTTGCCAATGGGCCGGAATGGCTAAACAGTTGATGCGATTGCCCATTTTTGCCGACTCTATCGCGCAATGCGATCGCATTTTACGACCTTTCAACGTCAACTTGATTCGTATTCTAAGCGACGACGACGATCCTACGTTGTTGCAAAATGTTATCAACTGTTTCGTTGGTATTACGGCTGTACAAGTACGTTACCCAGACTTATACTCGTATGCGGTAAACGTAGAGGTAGATCGACCTACGTATAGTATGTACTATGTACCTACTATGTACAAGTACAACTTACATAATATACCGTACGTCAACCACATCTACGTTGTGTAGTATATATTCCTTCGCTGAAGTAGGACCTATAATCCTATACGTACCTTCGATTGTCAGATAGCTTTCGTCGACGTTTTGCGAGCGCTGAATGTGTCAGCTGCCGGAATTATGGGACATTCGGCGGGCGAAATCGCTTGCGCGTACGCCGACAACTGCTTAACCAGAGAACAAACCATTTTATGCGCTTACTACAGAGGCTTATCGTGCGTGGAAACGAAACTGACGGACGGAGCGATGGCCGCCATAGGTACCGCCTTCTTGTAAATAAATAAATACGTAAATACCCAACTACAGTACGCACGTATAGACTAGCTAGGCGCATTTAATTTACCTAATAGGTACCTATCTACATAATATACTTAGGCCTACTACGTAGGTACTACATTGTACATTCTCTGTACACTTGCTAGTGTAAGAACGCGCACTACCTACTCTTTAACCTATACGTAGCTACTTTTAACTTGCTCTAATGTTGCAGGACTCGGTTACGACGAGTTGAAAGCGGAATTACCGGACGATGTTGACGTCGCGTGTAGGAACAGCGTTAGCAATTGCACAATTTCCGGCCCTGTGCAAAGCATAAACCAAGTAGTGAATGATCTTCGAGAGAAGAAAATATTTGCGCGACAAATAGACAGTTTGAATATGGCTTTTCACAGTCGTTACGTGAATAAAGTTTCGTCCACACTTTTGCAATACCTGAAAAAGGTAAGTGATCCAGCGTTAGAGAAATGATAAGGCGTATGGTAGTCATCTTTCCAACGTCAACGTGGTACTTGTATACGTAGGCTTACTTATATGTACCTACTGTATAGTGTATACCTACTGTACGAGTATAATTATGTATATCCTCCGTATTGGCTTCGGATTCGACTCGCATCTTTACATATAGGTACAGATACTTACCTAGGTATATGCGAAAACTGCGATTTATCTGGACGCATTACGCCTACCTCGTACATAACTCTACTTAGCTACTCGTACTCGTACTTACTTACACCTAACGTAAGACCATTTCACTCGTACCGTAGTGGTAGTGTACTCGTATGTGTAGTATAAACTAGCTTGGCCATGCTGTCGCAGGTGATACCGGAACCTCGGGCCAGATCTACTAAATGGATTAGTACGTCCGTTTGCGAAACTTTTCATCAACGAAATAGCCAAGGCGACGACGAGTCCAAGTACTGTTCGGCGGTGTACATGACGAATAACATGCTGAGCCCGGTATTTTTCGAGCAAGCGTCGCGAGCGATAGCGCAAAACGCGATAGTGGTCGAAGTATCGCCGCATTCGTTGCTACGAGCTATATTAAAACAAACGTGCGGACCGGACCACACTTACGTATCGTTAGACGTTAAACGGTGCCCGGACAGCTTGCAATATTTCCTGCAATCAATCGCTAAGTAAGTACCTATCAGTCGCATTCGTATGAGGACGTGTCTATAAATGCCTATTTACTGTACGCGGGCCGGACATGAGACTTGCGGAGTAATTTTATCGTCGTCTTCTCCTTCTCATTTACGCGCAGATTATTTCTGTCGGGAGAAACGTTGACATTTCGCAACTTGTATCCGTTGGTTGATTATCCAGTCAGCAAGGAAACGCGTATGATCGCGCCGCTAGTACAATGGCAACACGATAGAGATTGGAACGTGGTATTTTCCAAAAAAGAAGACATGATACCTGGAGAAAGAAGATACGTTTATAACTCCAAAATAAAAGAGCTCGACTTTATATTCGATCACGTAATCGACGGACGAAATATCGTGCCCGGATACATCTATCTCGTAAGTCATTCATTTACGAGTACCTACTTCCGTCAAACTGCAGTAGTGAGTAGGTACAGTTGAGCAGGCACAGGCAGGCAGGCAGGCAGGCACCTAGGTTCTAGAACATACGATACGATAATATGATACAAATCTACCAGTCTACACGTAGGTACCTACCTAGCTAACTATCTACTGCAGTCATACTTAGGTACACAATATGTGTAGCTTTCGTATGGGAGCTAGCGTCGCATTATGGTTTCGTAGCATGCGGGGTAGCTGGCAGAATAGGTATGGTACCTACTTGAGTAATGAGTATGGTGTTCCAATAACATTCTGCTCGTCCTTGGTAAATTTGACATCGTGTGACTGCGTAGATTTACGCAGCTCGCTTCACTGTATTCGCGTTTACACCTCCGCTTATCTTCTGATTGCTGTGCAGTGTGTAGTGTGTAGTGTGTACCCGTCATTTTACCGTTCGTACCATTTCGTTATTACAGTACGTAGTACACACCACACACCACACACCACACTACACACGGCACGGGCACTAATACCTACGATAATAATGGTTATTGTTAAACGTGCAGTTGCCAGTATGGGAAACGGTATCGTTAGCGTACGACAGAACTCTAAAAGATACATCCATAGTGTTCGAGAATTTACGTTTCCAACGAATGGTGAACGTATACCGCGACAGTAAGTAAACGTAGCAAATAAATACGCTAGGCTAGGTAAGGTACCTATATACACGTGTATGTATAATTATCTACGTACTTACCTCAACTCGCTTACTAGACGTTTACCATAGTAACGACGCGACGTGGTTGATAATAGGTATGTACACTACCTAGTACCTAACCTAGCTACCTACGTAGTACGTACTACCTACGTGATTTACATCTTAATTATCGACGCGCGTTTGTTCTTGTATACGCTCATTTACCGATGTTGGTACTCGTATTTGATGCAGAACCTCTCAGCGTGCTCGTTCACATTCAAAAAGGTAGCGGCAATTTTGAAATCGTCGAAAACAATCAATTGGTGCTCAGCGGCAGGGTATACGTGCCGGACGACGTTGAAAGCGAAACGCTGCAGCTGTCTACGTCGGCGTCGCAAGAAGACGTCGACATCGACATCGACATGCCTCTCGATCAAGATGATATTTACAAAGAGTTCCAACTTAGAGGGTACGGTTATAAAAATCTGTTTCGTCAAATGTTACGCAGCAATTTCGACGGTACGTACCTAGAGCAGCGGAATGCAGGCGATATACGCGCATACTTATGCACGATTCGTCGTTTTCAATTTTCAAACTTGGCAGGCAGTCGAGCTCGAGTCAAATGGAACGAAAACTGGATTACATTTCTGGATACCATTTCGCAAACTTACATTCTGAAAACGGATACCAGATATCCGTGCTTGCTTACTGGCGTCGATAAATTGGTCGTCGACGTTAATAAACATAACGCCATCGTACAACAAAACCTAGAATACCAAGAAAACGGTACGTAATTACTCGTAGGTAAAAAAAAGAGTATACTTATGGTAGGTAGGTACTTGGCCAATTAGATAAAGTGCTAGTGCTACTTTCAAAAAGGTGTCACCGCCTCTAACGAGGTAATAAATTCCAATGGTTCGTAAAATGATTTCGATATAGGTAGGTAAATAATATGTAGGTAATGTACATTGTACATGCATAGGTATAGGTATTTAACATTCCATAACAGGATCGTTTCGACCTAGCTCTCTATCCTCCCAATCCCATCTACAACGCCCAAGTACATAACATAGGTATTTAACTTGGTACGAGTAAGCATATAAATTGTACGTAGCTATTTTACCCGATAGGAGTACCGGTGTACATTGACGAAAAACTAGGAATTATACAATCTGCCGGAGTACAAATCAGAGGCTTAAAAGGTCGCGTAATGACCAGACGCAAGATACAAGAGGAACCGCGCTTACTCGTCTACAAATTCATTCCTTACGTGAACAACGGGGTAAGTGTACTCGTATCCTCACCATTGCACATCCATCAACCAGCTATGGCCGTACACTACATGTGTGTGCTGTGTACTATACAACCAGGTCTAGGTATACTTACGACTTACGTAGTACGGTACGTAGACGTACGTCTACCTATACGCAATCACTCATTGCATTCATTCGCATTATACGTGTATGTAAGAGCATTGTTATACCACCGGTGGTAGAGGTACCTACTGCCTAGACCTACTATACCTAGCTAGTAGCTAGTAGCTACCTACGGATACGACACTACGAGTAGGTATCTAATGTCTAATGTGTAGGTATTCGATTGCGCAGGACGAATCGGACAAAGCCGCTTTATTTGGTCTTTACGGTCGATTGATGTGGGATAACATACGTGTATATTCGAGTAATCTGAAAATTTTGGAATACGAATGTTCGCACTCGAAATGTGTTTACTATTCGACGGATATTGGCCGGGCGCTCGACAACTATCCGCATATGCAGGTTCGCCAAACCTATATTACTCGTATGTAGGTAGTCTAGGTAGCCCTACTACCTGTGTAAGTATAAGCGTATAATGGGCACTTGCGCAGCTCTACGTATATCGAGTACCTACTTACTCGGATATTTATGTATCTAGCGATCTAGCGAGCTACCTACCTAATATTCATTCTCTGTTTATCTCGCGGTTATGATCCGAATACTTACACGTACCTACCTACTGTATGTAGTAGATACCTACGACGACATATCTAGTACCGGTTTATATGTAGGTACATACCTACATACCTAGACCTAGGTACCTACTTTGTACTTGGCCGTGTTTCAGGCAAACGTCGTCGTTGTTTGTTCTTCTGACGACGCAGCCACCGAAAAAAAATCACTCGACGACGCTGACGAGAAATTTATTTTCATCCGCGACAATTGCGAGCAGCTTGACCAGCAAATGGACGTACATTTGCTCATCGCCGAGTACGATGATCAGCTGCAGGTACGTTCGGTTAAGTAGGAACGATGGTTGGCGCACGCTACTCTTCACACTCGTAGGTTCGAACGTTACTCGTATTTTCTACGCTTCCAGAATAAGGTACGGCACTTGAGCGAGTTTGGTTTCTTAATGATTCGATTTCGTAGCGAAAACATGGCCAAATCGCCTGCTACGCCCGCGTGGCTCGACAGCTTCGCTTCATGTTGCGAGCATATACTCAACGGTGAAAAATTGATCGTTTATCGTCGGGTAAGTACGAGCACATACGGTAGGTAGTGACGCGACGTAGGTTAGCCGTTTATGCACAGTTACGCATTACACGTGGTGTGATCGTGATGATTAGAATGTGGATGTTGCGACGTTGACCGAGTCCATCTGCTTGAAAGTAACGCCGACTTTCGAATGGTTGACCGAGTTGAAAGAAGCGTCAAGAGACGAAGATAAACGGATAGTACTGTACGCTCAAAGTGATCCTTTCACCGGCCTACAAGGATTTCTCAACTGCCTCGAGAAAGAAATCAGTTGCAAAAATATCAAGTTTGGTATCGAATTTTCATTCGTTCTACGTAGTATACCTACTCACGTACCGTCGTAAAGTACGAAAATAAATGTACAAAAACCAACGTCGTTTACGCGTAGCTAACTACGGGTACGGTACGGTTTTAGGCCGTAGGTAGAGTGTCGTTGCGTAGGTTTATACGGACGCGTCAGTTTTCGAAAAAGTTGTTTCATACGGTAGGCTCCTCTACGCGTTATTTTTCAGTTGTTTCGTGATTCTGGACGACGACGTTGTTCCGTTTTCGCTGGATGAGCCGTTTTACCAACAGCAGATGTCGAAAAATTTACTCTTCAACGTGTACAAAAATGGCAAATGGGGTTGTTACACGCATCTCTCTATAGCGCCGATAGCACCAATAAAAACACCGTACGCTTTTGTGAACGTGGCCGTCTCCGGAGATCTGAGCACATTGAATTGGTACCAAGGCAGCGTTGTCGATGCGACCAAAGCTTTGGCGTGAGCACCTATGCAGTACCTATATACCTACCTACGCTGTTTCGAGCGGCTGGGTCGATCGAATCGTTCTTCTGATTTTTTTCGTTTTCGCAGCAAATCAGTCGATCGGAATCGCATCAAATACGAAGACGAAAACGTCGAAACCGAATTAATTCACGTCTTTTATTCGGCGTTGAATTTTAAAGATGTTTTATTTGCAACCGGCCTTCTGTCTTACGAGGCGTTCGTTCCCAATCGACTTTTCCAGGTAATGGAGTATCGGTATCGTATTTTGAATATTTACCGACTAAAACATAACTGAAAACGAAGATAATTGTAGATGTTTCGTACGTATATCAACGTACCTACTCGAAGGTAGGTTCGTACGTACGTTACGTACCAACGTATGTAGGTACTTAACACGTTAGTTACTACCGTCGTCGGGGATTTTTTACGGTTCGTTTTTAAATTTCACATGTCGTACCGTATGGGATCTTCGACATCGGTTGTGAACCTACATGTACCATCGTCCTCGTTTTTGTAGGTACTAGTATATAGATACACTACGATAAACGTGTGATATGCTGTCGCATTACCAATGTGTATACCTATCCTAATATACGTAATACCTACCTACCTATCTATCTATCTATCTATCTATCCAATATGAGGTTACGCGTAGATGACGCGTGTTGTGTTGGCATGTCATAGGAATGCATGATCGGATGCGAATTCAGCGGAAAGAACGCGCAAGGAAAACGTTATATGGGAATACATCCGGCCGGCGCGATATGCACCATGTTGTTAGCGTCCGATCAGTTTTTATGGCCGGTGCCAGACGAATGGTCGCTGGAGGAGGCGGCTACTGTGCCTATAGTTTATTTAACGGTTAGTAAGCATCTTGGTTACCTAACCTATGAACTTATCTACCACTTACGAAACATACCTACCTATGTATATGCGTCGTTTCGGTATGTTTTCATTTGACCGTTTGTCCGATGTTATCATTATTGTTGCGCGTAATTAGACGATCGCGGCATTTTTCGTGCACGGTAACTTGAAAAGAGGCGAAAGCGTTCTCATTCATTCGGGCGCCGGCGGTGTCGGACAAGCAGCCATCAATATAGCCGCTTATTACGAATGCGAAATATTCACGACTGTCGGTACGGCTGAAAAAAGAGAGTTTATCAAGAAAAACTTTCCGCACGTAAGCGCACCTATACTTATTATACTTATTAGGTAGTTACCTACATATCGAGCGAGCCCGCTACACAAGTACGTGCCGGTGAGATAAACTACCCAATTGAACATGGTCGCTTCAGTAGTGAACGCCCTGATGCTACTCGTACAAATCGAAAAATGACCCATAACTGTAGCATAATACTCGTACAAACACTCGATCCTCGATCACTCGTTGTTCGTTTGACGAGTGTGGTTGGGTGATGACATAGGTACGATGTACCTAACCTACTACCTACATGGTATACTGTAGCTCCTTGTCCTTATCAAATGAAAGCTCCAACTTTCCTGACCACAACCATAATTAGGTAGGTACCTCTACCTATTATTATGTAAAACGCAACATTTTTCAACAGTACCTATCCTCGATATACGGATGATAATAAGTTTGAAAGACACTTTAGGTGTTCTCTATTCGGTATTAATTACGTCTTACTATTTTCGTGTTTTTGTTTTGTTGCGACCGTCGCGTCGCTGTCGCAGATAAAAGAAAATCACATCGGAAGATCGCGAGATTGCAGTTTCGAACAAATGGTGATGACGGAGACCGAAGGCAGAGGCGTAGACGTCGTATTAAATTCGCTAGCCGGAGATAAACTACTCGCCTCCGTTCGATGCCTAGCGAAAGGCGGCCGATTTTTGGAAATTGGAAAATTAGATTTACTGAAGGATAACCCTCTAGGTAGTACCTCTAATTGTACCAGCACCAGCGTCAACTTGCAACGGAGACGGTTCTTTTCTAACGTTTCCCATCACGCAGGAATGAATATATTTTTACGCGGGGTGAGTTTTCATTGCGTATTACTCGATAAGATATACGAGGAAAAACCTGAAATAAGAAAAGAAATTTTATCCAATTACGAACGAGAATTGAAATCCGGGTCGATTAAGCCCATAGTTCGAACGGTTTTCAAAGCCGACGACGTAGAATCGGCATTCAGGTGACGACATTTAATACTTACTCATCTAGGTATAGGTAGGTACCTACTGTTAAATGTAAGACAGATCCTTACGTAGGTATTTGATGTTTCGAGTCTGGCATTATCTTCGATAAATCCGATTGTTCACTTCGTCGTTATAGGCACATGAGCAGCGGAAAGCATATAGGCAAAGTACTGTTGAAAATTCGCGAACAAGACGACGATTTCGAATCTCCGCCGAATATCTTGCAAAAGTACGCTTTACCGCGGTTCAATTGTCACAGCGAAAAGGTTTACATAATCTGCGGTAGGTAATGCGTAGGGAGATATATCTTCATCTATTATGAGCATGTACCATATGTACCTAACCTACATCTAGGCCTAAACGTGAAAATATCAACATGTATGTACTTACTTGTTTACTCGTAAATAATTAGGTATTAGGTAATAAATGAAAGATACTCGTAGTTGGATGTAGCACCTACACCTACACCTACACCTACCAATCAAGTGTTGAGTGATTGATGATTTTACAGGCGGATTGGGTGATATGGGCTTGGAGCTGGCTGATTGGCTGGTATTGAGGGGCGCTAAAAAACTGATGTTGACTTCGAGAAAAGGCGTAACGAACGGTTATCAAAAGCTACGAATGAACCTGTGGAAATCGTACGGCGTTACGGTAGCGGTACGTACCGACGACGTAAGCAAAGCGGATCACGTTCGACGTTTACTGCGAGAGGCTGAAAATCTCGGCTCAGTTGACGCGATTTTCAATTTGGCCGGTGTGAGTATTTGGGCGATAATTTACCGATAGATTACGATTCCGATTCCGATGCCGTTCCACTAGCGTTACTATTCTTTCGACATTGACAGGTGGTCGACGATCGATTGTTGGACAATCAAGACTTGGCAAGTTTCGAGAAGGTGATCGCTCCGAAGAAAACGGGCACGCGATTACTGGACGAACTCGGCAGCGAAATTTGTCCGCAGTTGGAACACTTCGTCGTGTTTTCTTCTCTTTCGTGCAGCTTCGGTAACCCGGGGCAAACGAATTACGGCTTCGCTAACGCGTGTTGCGAAAGAATATGCGAAGAAAGGAAAGAACGCGGCCTGCCCGCGTTGGCCGTACAGTGGGGCGCCGTCGACGACGTCGGAATGCTGACGCGAATAGATATGGAAAAAACCTGTACGTATTTCGCAGCTTTACCAAACGCTCTTAGGTGCAGCACATAATATAGACCGGTGACGGTGAGCGGAACAGGTACGCTGCGTAGCTGTACCGCATCTATGCACGTACACGTACACGCAGTTACGTACAGTTAACTTACCTAGGTATACGCGAGTACAGCTATGCCTACGTAATAAGCTTACGTATAGTGCGCCTAACCGGTCCTACCGACTAATTCGAGTGAAATGTTTCCGTTTATGACCGCCAACACGAACACGAACACGAACACAAATACGTATGGTAGGTAATTTGGTCGGCCTAACACCCCAACCAATCAGATCGTGTTTGAAAGCGATGGACGTGTTTTTAACGCAAACCGAAACAATCGTTACTAGTTTCTTCTTAAGCGACAAGAGGTGCGACAATGATAAACGAGCAACTAATTTGGTACAGACTGTAGCCAATATTTTAGGTAGGTACCCAAGTCGCAGTCGCTCCTACCTAATGGGTACTGGTAGCGATGGCGGGCGTGTCTATCTACATATGTACTCTCGTATATAGTATCTACTCTTAGGCTACTCTTATTAGATAGGTACCTATTACCTACGTACGCGTACTAGATACTTACAGCTTACCTACGACTGTGTCTACCATAGGTATAAAAGATACAAACAGCGTTAGCATGTATTCACCGTTGCCTGAGCTCGGAATGGACTCGATAAGTGGTTTGGAATTGAAGCAAACTTTGGAGCAGCACTACGATCTATTCTTTAGTCCGAGAGAGCTGATGGCTCTCACTTTTGCCACCTTGGAAGAGATTCAAAAGACTGGAAAAAAAAGTAAGTACTATGCTGCGCTGTGTCCGGTACCTATACGGTGCGGTATACCTATATCTATACTACCTACATATACATCATTCAAAGTAGATGTAGTAGGTACCTAACTACCTACCTATGTGTTCTCGTATATAGCCTAAATATATGTACCTGCTTCAATACCTACTCGTAGATGAAATCGTAAAATCGTTAATCGTCTCTAAGTAATCTAATCTAATCTACCTACCTAATTTGAAAGGTTCGATCGCGAAGAAAGACGACACCAACGTCATGGCTTCTGTTCCGCACTTGAAGAACGCGCTGTTCGACAAGGCGAAACAAAATCTTCTGCTCGAATCGACACCGCTAGTGAGTTTGTCGTCGGTTTCGACGACGTTGATTTCGCAGCCGCAGTCGCAGTCGCAGCCGCAGTCGCAGTCGCAGCCGCAGTCGCAGATGAACCGCCGTATCATATTCTGTTTTCCATCCATCGATGGTAATGAACTACATACGATATATACGATATACCTAATTACCTACGCACTGAATACCATATCTAGATATATACCTACACCTAGCAGAGTTCGAAACGAAACGTTCATGTACTTACACTCACGCGTTTGTCTGCAGGTACTGCCGACGCTTTTGAACCGCTATCGAAAAATTTATCCCATCAACTACTATGTTTCCAGTACGTGGCTATTAAAGATGTCCTCACCATAGCTGGTCAAGCTGAAATTTTCGCTTCGGTAACGTGTTTTACGCATACGTAATATTCGCGCGTAGGTAATTCGCTCGGCGTCATCGACCAATTATTCGCTTCTCTCTAGCACATCGTCGAAAGGTTACCTGCAAACGAACCGTTCAACATTATCGCGTACTCGTACGGCGTAAGCATTGCGATGGAAACGTTGAAAATATTGCAAAATAAAGGCGCTACGAGAGGCAACGTCGTACTGGTCGACGGATCGCTAAAATACGCCAAAATCATGAAGACTCTATACTTTGGCGGCTTCGACGATGTAGCCCGAGTTCAAACCAAAATTATAAGGGACATCGCCTCTTGCTTCCAACCAACAATTAACAACGAAATCGTAGGAGTAACTCTACTAGTACTAAATATAGGCACTAATCTAAAATTTACAATACGATATGTCTTTCTTTCGTTTTCCTTTCGCAGTTCGAAAACGATTTAAATCGGCTCGACTGTTGGCAAGCTAAACTAGCTTATATGACGAGCAAACTGAATTCGAGCTCGACTGCGGATATCGAAACGCTTTTATTCGTCGCAAATTATTTACACCGAAGTTATACGTCTTCCATGGAATACAATTTCGAAACGCCGCAAAAATTCGATGCGCGGCTAGCAATAATAAGAGCTACGAAGGTGGTCGTTCCGATGCCCGCTGATACCGGTTTAAATACGGTTGGTCCTTTAAGTACCTACATAGGTATTTTATCGATGCTAATTGCTATCTCGCTGTTAAACTAAAATTACCCCAAGTATCTATTGCCTAAGAGCCGAAGTACGCGAGTTTCTAGCCTAAATTGAAACGCTGACGAAAGGCGCTACAAGTAGGTAACTATAGGTATACGTT
Organism: Trionymus perrisii; assembly: GCA_900050545.1. Taxonomy (NCBI): domain Eukaryota; kingdom Metazoa; phylum Arthropoda; class Insecta; order Hemiptera; family Pseudococcidae; genus Trionymus; species Trionymus perrisii. The sequence goes on along the minus strand of FIZV01011008.1, from coordinate 1,233 downwards.
TACACGCAGAAAATGTAGGTACATTATCTACTAGTTTCTACTTCACTGCAAAAAAAAGTAGTCAAGGTATACCCATACCTAGACCTACATATTCGATATCGAATGTAGACAAATCCACATGTACGTAGAAAAATGCTTTATTGAGAAAATATAACAATCGCTTCGCGATAGGTACTCCTAAAAGCTTGATGTTAGACTGTAACGTACTTAGGTCCTAAGTTAGGCGTAGGTACACGTTGTAAAGTGGCAATACAATAGAAAAATGGAAAGTAGACAACGTGTACTTACTACTTACTACTTACGTCTAGAGAAGTAGTGTCAGTCAGGGTTAACAAAAGCGTAATCGTGGAACATTCTTGTTACAGTATTTTGCTAGAACACCGGAAGAATTTTACGTAGACGAAAATCATCTCGCTATTTTACGCAGTGAAAAAACGGCCGAAATAATACAAAATTTCTTCGAAAAATAAATTCAAAAATTAATTGATAGAAGATCAGAATTGAACGTCCGTTGGAACGCCGCAGCTGACTGTTAAATGTTCGAAAATAGTTATTAAAGTAAATAAACACCTACCTAAACAGTCCTACCAACTATACGTAAGTAGGTGCGCGAAAAAATAATGTTTGTATCAACTACCTATGTTAGGAAAATAAATAGGTATTTAATAGTACGTACTCGTGTGTACCTATTTAATATTACCGATCACCTATTGTAGATACCGACCTACAGTTAACCTAGGTAATTACTAGTAAAAACTAATATAAAAATATCTATTCTTGTCTTTTTTTAATTTTTTTGATTACTCTTTTGATAACACGTTTATTTTCTTCCAGCTTACTGAATTCTTCTTCACTCAATGAGCCAGGTGGATGGAGTCTCATCTGAAAACAAAAAAAAAATGCAAGGCCGCGAAAATTTTTTGATATGTATTTAGATACCTAGTTACCTACACACTTGTTTCATTCTTGCATGCAATCGCTAGTAAATAATTATTCTAGTTACCTAGGTATCGATTTCCATGCCAGTTACCACACGATTCACCGCATTTAGTGAATCATTCATTACTTTCTTACAGAAATTAGTAAGCAATTTGATGTCGAAGAAAGCATGCACTTATTCATCAGTCACTTCACAATAGATACTTATAGGTAGATACAAAAATTGAAAAAAAAAAAAAAAAAAAAAAAAAAACACCATACTTTTTTTTTTTAAAAATTTTCAAACTTTTTCAA
>FIZV01010990.1:0-13753 GCA_900050545.1 Trionymus perrisii | reverse complement strand
CAAGCTACACGTTGGTACTACACTCGTGTAAATCCACCATGTCACCCCTGGCAGGTTAACGTGCGACAAACGACATTACAATACCTTTGAGTGGTGCTAGGTGATTCTGGTTTCAATTCTTCGCTCGTAGTGCTGCTGCGATCCGACTTATTTCGTTCCAAGGTGACGTATTTCAAAGTAGTGCTCCTGCTGTCAGAGCCAATGGACGAACGATGCCTCGGCGGCGCAAAATATTTAATAGTCGTGGGTTCACCTTCGATTATGTCATCCTCGTAACCTACGGTTTCTTCGTACTTACCCGGCTGTGCCAATTTATTGTTGGTCGTTCCGGAGTCTTCGACATCCTGAGGTACGTTTTTCAGGGGCCTATCAAGTATATGTTAGTGCGTTTTCTGATTATTTAGTTAGCTTATTACTTTTTTTTTTTCATATGTTCGACGAAGGATGAAGCGAAAGCAACTCCCCGTGCATTTGCATCATTATCGAGATCGACAATCGTTACTCACCTGCTTCTTTGTATTGTAACGTACTGAGGTTTGTCTTTTCTGTAATATGGCACATCGTCGTTCGAAGGTATCGCTTCATGCTGAGGACTGGGTGGTCTGTTTCTGTAGTGGTTTTTGTTTCTGCGGAAATGCGACGAGGGTAGTGAAAAATGTTGAAACGTGCGCATTTTTGGAGAGAGAGAAAGAAAATGCTATCAAATGACTTGATAGGTACAGTGAAGCTACCTTTGAGGCACGGGTGAACTGAACACTTTATTGTACAGAGTTTTACTTATGGCTGGGGTGGTAGCTTCGACCGAGCCATCTTTTAATTTCAATTGCTTCTCTAATTCAGCTATGCCACCTAGGTAAAATTATGGTGTCATTAGCATGTTACCGTTTTCGTCGACTTTTCAGTATATACCTAATTTTTTTATCAAAGTAATGAGTTGCTTGATCGCTTTAGGATCTTCTTGCGAATCTACATGTTCTGAGTCTTCGTAATCTTTTTCTGCCAGCGAGAAAGATAATTCAGTGGTGGTAACTGTGGTTGTGGTGGTGGTTCTAGGTGGTATTTTGGTTACAGATTTAGTGGTCGTTGGCGGTATCGCCGAGGTGGTCTTTACGATTTTAGTTGTGGTAGCGGAACTTTTGTCTGATTTTTTGTTACAGATAACATTGCGACTGTAATCGCAAGAGTCGGCAGCTTTATTGAACATGAGACCTAAAATATCGAGACAATTCGAACGATTAAACGTGGAATGCGACGATACAAAAGTATGGAGAATTTGAAAAGAGGGGGATAGGCTACCTGAAGGGCATGTAAATTGATGAGCTACAATTCCCAGATTTGACGGACCGCTATCTAAGCACCAAAAATATTTTTTGCAATCTCGGGGGTGTGGGAAAAATCCTTCTTCATTGCAAGCAAAATCTGTGAGAAATAATGAATTGATTAGTAGTAATTATGTACCTGTACAATGTACATACCATAAGTAAGCTGTATACTTGGTATTTATAGCCGATACGTTAGAAGTATATCTACGTATTAAAATAGGTATCTTCTGTTCCTGTTACTTTGGCACCCACAATTATGCGATAGGTGTAGGCTGTAGGTAATTGGTAGGTAGGTATACCATATAGTAGTAGGTAGGTATGCGCGAGTACTTATGAAATTTTACCTGTTCCAGGATCTGGAGTAGTTGGAGGTTCTGGAGTTGAGAGGGTATTAAATGTGGTGGCTGTAGACGTGGTTGATGGCTGCTCGGTAGAGGTCGAAGTAGTACTCAGATTTTGCGCTTTTGGTCGATTTCGTTTATTGGCAAGTTTGGATGGACGTTTTTCTTCAGATGCTGAATTGATGGAATTTGCAGAAGATCTAAAGCGGAGAAAAGTAGTTATTTCTTAATAATGGTCATTTCTATAGAGTATAGGAAAATACATGTAGAAGGTAGAGCTGTTTAGTATGGTTACGTACCCAGCCCCTGCTAATAGTGACTCTTTACCAGCTTCGATTAAAGGATATGGTTTTCCATGGCACTTGCCTCTGAAATCGTCGTTATCGATAGACCAATACATAATTCCACCTAGACCTTTCTCGTTTACGTATTTAGCCTACTCGATTTTTAGGGTAAACAGCGTGATGATTCATTACTCACTTAGAAGAATATTATATGTAGGTACCTAGATACTGCTATTAAGGTTTACCTTTAATTTGATTATATCCGCGTCATCGTAGCTGACCCATTGGTTGGCACGATACGCATATGGACCCATGGCACTTGTTTTTGGTTGAACTACTGTCCCCTGTTTGTCATTTTCTATATTTCCGCAAATCTGAGCAAGAGAGTAGGTTAAAGTAGGTGGTAAGTATTTCTTGGTCGTTTATAACCCATAAGTATCTATCTCAAGCAAATCTACTCGTATCAAGGTACCTCGTAATATGCCAAATATCCCTTCTCCCTTGTGGCTTCTCCTTGTTCGCCAGGCCCATCAGCAGATGAACCAAGATCAGTGCTTTCTGCGTTGAATAACGTATACGATCTTCCATATGTTGGTATACCCAATACCAGTTTCCCCTGATCAACGCCCTTTTTCAGATAGTGCTTGACAGTGTAATCCTGAAAATTCAACTGAAAGCTAAATTACGTGTTTAGCGCATGCTTCTGCTTGTACACTGCACAGCTTATTCGAATACATCTGCTTATGAGGTGGTCCGAGGTTAAAGTGCCAGCGTTATTACTACTTACAATGGTCAGTTGGGCGTCGAAATTATATTCAGACTCTTCCTGTATCGAGTATAATGGAGAATGATGATTGACGTTTGGTTCATAAGCTGAATGATAGTCATAACTTAAAATATTCATAAAATCTAAATACCTGCAAAGGATGGCTGAACGTTAGAGTTTTTATGTAGATAGGTAGTGTAGACGATAGTCGCGTAACTATAATACAAAATGAAATTAGATGCGAATAGCAAGTGACTTACTTATTCAATTCGGGTACGTCGTAACCTTTATCTATATATTCGATACCAGCAGGCACAGCCATAGTAAGTAGAAGACGAGATCTTCCAGTTTTTGACGATTCTGTTTCAAATTCTTTTCTTAATTCCTGCGTAAACAAAATACAATTGGTATCTAGTATCCTCACTTCGATTTGCCGACTGCCAGCAGTGCAGCATCATCTTTCTCTCTCTCTCTGTTAGATAGCTAAGGGGAATGAACTTCGTACTTGTCGCGTCGAGTGGTCTATCTTACCTTGACTAACGAGGCATAATTCTCTTTGTCTTCCGGTTCACTTCCGTCCCTAAAGGCTGGATATTCCCAATCTAAATCTAACCCGTCGAAGTTATTCTGTCGCAAGAATTAAACAACATTTTTCACAAAAATAGCCCGTCTGTCTTCATCGGCGACTAGAGCCGAAAATCTGGCCGAACCTTCGTTCCAGCCTCCGATAGCCAGCATGGTTTTCAGATTCTTATTATAAGTCTTGAGACCGGTGAATTTGGCATATCCGCCTGTATAAGTGACAAAATAAACAAACGCGTAGATACGTTGAAATTGAAAGCATTACTTGAATATCTCATTTCAAAACGTGGTCAGGACCCAGTATAATGATTATATTAATTTGATATGAGATAATGAAATAAGTAATGATGATTGAATTTTGATGACGGAAGAACTAAAGAACTTTACGATTTTCTCTAATTCGTTTTCAATTTTCGTTTCGATCCCAGGGTAGTTCAAGAGCTTCCTGTTTTCATCCTTTAGATATTGTAGCGTTCCACCTTTCTGTTTTCTTTTATTTCTTTACTTATTTGACATTTTTTTTTCACTCGTTCTCGAATTCTAGATTAGATTTTCCCTGTAAAATGTACTTCTCAATAACGAAGTTAGTGATGCGAACAGGGAACCCTTTTGCCAGGTCCTCTGGACCTCACTTGCTTTAGTTCCAGTTAATTTCACTTTTCACTTTTATTTTAATTTTCAGTTTTTCTATTTTAGTTGAAGTTAATTTTAATTTTCAGTTTCAGAGTCAAATTTAAGTTTCTTTTTTGAGCTCCTTTTTGTTTTTTTTTTGTTTTTTTTATTAGGTACCTCCATGGTTTCTAAATTTTGGTTTCTATCTTTAATTCATATATCGCGTTGTCGGCAATTTGGCCCTAGTTTGCGTAAATGAAGGATAAATAATTAAAAAGGATATAAGTCAAGAACCGCCCAGAGACAAACGGTTCAACATTTATGTACACCCACTAGGAGCCATAATGTCATATCACACTTTGGTCCAGCGCAAGAAAATTAACAAGAAAATGGTATTTTTTAAAGTACGGTGTCGGCGGGTTAAAAAAAAAAAATTCTTTCAAAATCGGATGAATTTTAGATTTTTTGACAGACTCTATGAGGTATAAATTTTTTTAAATTTGAAAAGCATTTATAGACATTTCATCAGAAATTTTAGCCGAAAGACACAGAGAGAGAAAGAAGCAGAATAAGGGTGATCTTGATTACAAAAAAAGTTCCTAGCAATTACAAAAAAATCATAGGTACCTATCCATTTTTCTTTCAAAATTAGATGATTTTTACACATTATTTTTGTCAGACATGCCATGAATATGTTTATCCCATTATTGCAGACAGTTTTGCAACATGTTCTCATTTTAAAAAATATATATGTTTCAGAATATGTCTTGCAAAGACATTATTATTTTTTTTCTACTTCTTTTATCCTCCAATTTTGAATTTAGCGTCACATTAATTTTGAACCAAGGTCATTTTAATGAAAGTTCATTTTTCATTCTAATTTTTTTAGACTAATTCACGTTTCAGAATGTCTGGCAAAATATCTAAAAGTCGAAAATTTTTAAAATTTTAGAAATTTTAAAATGTCTGACAAAATATTAATGAAATGTCTAAAAGGGCATTCATTTTTTTCTAATTTATAAGTTTTCAGAATAAGTATGTGATAAAATGTGTAAAAGTCATTCAAATTTTTAAAAATTTATAAAGTTTCAGAGTGTCTGACAAAATATCTAAAAGTCAGCGTGACGGATTTTGTCACGTTTTTTCATGACGGTTTTTCTTTACAGATTTTGTCACGTTTTTTCGTTATTACAGATCGCATCGTTTTTTTAAATTTTGTGAGCCAGGGCAAAAACGTGAAACTGTTAAAATAGAGGAGCATTTTCTCTTAAAAAGTAACACCTTAGGGCGTGAGACCAAAAAAAAAATCATCGTACATAGGTACATAAAAAAAAAGCACCACCTTGGTAAATATCTATTTTTGAGGAGAAATTTACTAACCATATGCCGGTAGCAACCTGCGAGTATTAATTTATTTGCACCCTTGTAAAAGTATTCCGAGTATAATTTTTCTTCTAAATGATGGGTAGATGCTTTAGGGTTTTCGTTTCAAACTAATGTTTTCTAGAGTGGTAGGTGTCGCAATGTCGCGCACGTCGTGCTTATTCATTTTCGTACACCATTGTTGATGTAATTATATACGAGAAAGTTGAATTCACTATGAATTAGGTATGTTAATGCTACAGGGAGATATTCTGTCAAAATGAAGACAAATCAAAGAAGTGTTTGAAAAGATCGAAACTTCATTTAAAACTTCGCCTATGTGTAGGTTCGCAATAATTTCCTGTACTTAAATTCGACTTGTTATCCAAGTAGTGTTTAATGAATTTATAAGTTTGCAAATTGTAGTAGATCATATTTCGCCATTAAACTATGCGCGTGTGTAGCACGAGGGTTAGATAGTATCGCTACCGGTGACTTTTGAAGCACCTTGTTCGCTTCGTGTTTGATAAGTAAGTATATACGACAATGTCTTTGTTTTATGGAACAGAGATGTAATTTTCTGGGTTCTGTTCCGTTATGAGCTATTCCACTTTTATTTGATATCATACCAAGTAGGTGGTATGGATGAGAAAACTTTCCAGAAACCAGCCTATACCGATAAATTTATTGTAAATGAAGAATTCCTTTTGGTCGGCTTATTTCTAAAAATATCTTCTCAACTGGTAGGCAGTAGGTAGAGGTACTAGGCACGTCTATCACAAAACGCAGCCATCGTTTAATTCTACGTAACAGATTTGATAAACTATAAAAAACACGACGGAATTATGTTCCTTTCTTCCCTTATTTTTCATTTTTTTTCTCACTTCACCCTTATATATTTTTTGTTTGATGTTTTCACACTTCTTCGTTTCTTACATTGTAAGTATGTAATTCGTAGCTATGTTTTCTCCCTTGCGATAAAATGACAATTTTATTGGTACACTTGGTCGTTCTTAGTTGTAAAAAATGGCAGTATTAGGAGTACCTACTACCTAAGTATATTGTCGTACATTGAGTTGATGTCGTTGAGCTCCTTCAACAGCTGAAATTCCATCAATCGGTGGTGTTTTTTTCCAAGAACACATTGATACGTACTATACTTAACATATTGTATTCGAATCTGAAATACATACTATATCGGTGGGACACCCTGTGAATAGGTTGGAATACTTTGACTTTAAATTCTCGAAGGCGTCTGTATCCCTATCTAACTTTTTAAATTACAAAATCATTCTTTATTACGCCGGAATAACTTATTCAAATGCGTGTACCTAATCGTTTGCAGAAAACGTAATTTCGCGAGGGCATGTTAATTCAAATAGACCTAACTCTCAATCGACTGCGCGACCATTCGTTGTGTTGTTGATATGAATATTAATGTAGTTTGTACTATTAATTTTGAACTATCGATTTTTTTTGCTGTGTTTGTAGCAAAAAGACTGTGCAAATTCGCGGTTTTTGTATCTTTCTTTTTAGATAACCGATGAAACTGCGAATGATAAACTCTTACGTGCGAATTACATTTAAAAAATTTTGCCCTCGCTTGGTTTGATTTTCAACTTATTCACGCTAAAAAGGCGAGTAGACGCTTCAATTTTCGATTTTTATTCAATTCGTATAAGTAATATACTTACTTTAGTTCCGCATCGTTAAATCATGAGAACATATTCAAGATATGATGTACGTATGATTGTTGGTAGGGATAAGTGAAAAAATACGCTACACGATTTTATTTGTGTAATCCGTAATTGAAGATTTGGTGAAAATTTTCTGCAAGCAAATGTATATCTTTTGTGTAGGCACTTTTTTCCTGTGTGAAATGAAATGAAGTTTATTTGAAATAGGTAGGTACCTCTACTAGTTCTTTTTTACGCTATTTAGATTAGAAAGAATTTCCAAAAAAGATATAGGTACGTAAATGCTTTTTAGATGTAAAAAAAAAAAAAAATTCTCGCGAATAAAATTCAAAAATTAACATGGATGCGTTTTTAAGACCGAGGTTAGGAAATTTATGTTTCAAAATTTCTGACATAATACTGATAAAGTGTCTAAAAGTCATTCGATTTTTTTTTTAAATTTATATTATAAGTTTCAGAATGTACCTAAGTATGACAAAATGTCTAAAAGTCATTCATTTTTTAAAATTTTTAAGTTTCAAAATGTCTGATAAAATGTTTAAAATTCGTTCTTTAAAATTCATGTTTCAGAATGTCTGACAATAAGTAAGTATAAGTATCTAAAAGTCAGTGTGACGGTTTTTTATAACGGATTTTCTTGACGGAATTCGGACGCGTTTTCGTTTACATCATTACATGTAACGTGTGTACTCTCATTTAAAAGAGTGTGATGGGTAAATGTGGGAAATTTTCCATTTTGTGGTAGATTTTGAGGTGAATGGGAAATCGTGTGGAAATTTTGAAAAAATATGGGAAATCTTCAAATTCTGCTGAAAATTTTTGCCTAAATGCCAAAAGAAGTGAAATTTTCAGAAAATTACAATTTTTTTTTTTGAGTGAAATACAAATCAAATTTACAAGGCACTACATATGGAAGTCATTTTAGTAGGTACATTGTTTGATTGTGTATACTTGAACTAAAACACTTGGTACCTATATAACATCACAGTCGTCGTTCCTTTAAAAATATATGCACCAAAATAATCTCAATATTATCCTTGTAAACGTGATTTTTTTTATTAATTGGACAAAATTTTATATAGATTATCGACCGATTATCAAGGGTGTATTCATTTTGAAAAAATAGTGTCAAGTTACTTACTTGACTTGACACTATTTTTGTAAAGTGAAAGTATCCCAACATTGTGATTTTTAAATTAAAAAATGTTGCTTTATTTTGAAGATACTATTTGAAAGTGTTCCTCCTTTAGACCTAGATTAAGAAATACAAAATCATCTGATGATTTTTGTTTGGATAAAAAATTGGTTTACATTTGAGTTTCATCATAATATTTAATTCGTAGAATTTATATTTAAAAAAAATACTGTAGCCTGTGCAGGGGAAAGAAATTGGGAAATTTCAGTTCTATTGCGTGGGAAAAGTAGCAAATTTCCACAGGTCAGATGGGATCGAAATTCTGAATTTTTAGTCTCCCGTTATTGTAGGAGTAAGTATAACGCGCATACGTAGGTAACTTTTTTTATCGATCAAATTTCTCGATTGATTGCCGCATGTCATCGGTCAAATGATTTATCGATTTTAACTTTGGTTAATTTTTTCCAAAGACAAAATCAAAAGGAAACATGATTTGATAGGTAGGTAAGGTATATAGGTTTAGGTTTAGGTTTAGGTGTCTCGCTATACGAACATTCAATGATTATGACAGCATAAGGATACGAAAAAAATTAGATAAAATGATCAAGAGTTTCAAGTTACTGAAAAGAAAAGTTTAGAAAACAAATTTTCTTCGATTCAAAGCACTCTGTAAATATAGTTTAACGTTTCTACTACAATGCCTTGCTTACATCCTTTGGTGCGAAAAAAAGAAACCAAAAGGTCGAGTGTACTACACGTTAAATGAAAGGTCTTTCTCGATGTTTGTTCACCGCATTTTTCCACATAATATTTACCGCGTACAAAGTTTTAAATACTTATTCCTATTGGAGTTTGCTACTCTATCATTGTCAATATGGCATATGCAGATGACACGGAGTTACTTTCATTTAAAAATATCGCTCGTAAAGCGTCTGCAAAAAAAGTAAATGAAGATTTAGTGCTGTTTATTACGGTTGACTGTATCACAATCAGTTATGTTTAAGTTGTTAGCTGCGCTGGTTACCTATGGAAAAAAATCCTCGCTTAAACGACGCGATGACGTAGGTATCTTTCATATTAGGTAGGTATCTACTGAAGTATGGTAAAAAAAATACATTCTCTAATCTAAATTCGCTGAACTTTTGCACAGAAAAAATATCGCAATGTTGAGAATTTATTTTATTTGGTTATTACATAGTGAGTACGGTAGGAAATTCCATCTTTTAAAACATCGCGATAAATTAGGCTGAAATGGCGTAATAATTAAAAAATAGCTGGTGTTTTTTTCTTCGTTTCTTCACCGTCCTTTTTATTCTCTGAGTAGCTACGTATTTTTCAAATTCATTCGTTTTTTGGATCTTGTAATTTGCAATAAAAGAAAAACATACCTACATACTTACTTGAAAATTTCGTATAGGTAAGCATATTTTATTTTATATTTTAAAAATGTTTATAATTTAACATCCAATAGGTACCTACCAGCTAGGTACCCACTTGATTTAATCGTGAGTAACAGTGGCGTACCAAAGGGGAGGGGGCTAGGAGGGCTATAACCTCCCGAAATTAAAAAAAAAATTAAGAATTTTTAAAATTCAACGAAATTTATAAAAAGGTTTAAAAGTTCAATTTGCAAATATCGATAAATTTTTGTGATTTTTTTTTTTAGGTTTGGCGAATTTAACAAGTAATTTGAAATTTTCTTATGAATTTCAAATGTCCATTAAATTCAAAATTTTGAATAATTCTCAGTTTTACGATTTTCAGAAATTTTCTAAAAATGTTATCAGGTAAATTTACGGGATTTGAAGCATGTTTACAATTTTTTCAGTTTATAAAATTTTAAAAATTTAAGAAAACTTTAAAATTTATCGGAAATTTATTTTAATAATTTTTTTTTTCAAAATTGGCAAAAATTTCATAAACTTTTAAAATTTATTACTCATCATATTTTACTAAATTTTTTGACAAAACTTTTCACAACTTTGTCGAATACCCAATTACCCACTACACATAATAACGAAAAGTCGAAAATTGCGTCTTACCGAATTTGAAATATTTGGTAGGTACCTATTTCTCAAAATACGTACTATCGAATTCGGAATTTGGAATTTTTCAATATGTTATCAAACTTTCAATGTACTGCTATAGTACGGCTAAATCCTTCAAAAATATTTCTAATTTCCCAAAAATTTCTGAAATAAAAATAATTGGGGGAGTTGAACACTCCCACACACTCCTCTCGCACCGGCTCCAATCAGTTGTTTTACTTTGTCTAATGAAATTTACCAGTAGCGACTAGCGAATCTAAGAGGAAAAATATATGGAAGTCAGAAAATTAAAACATTACTGTGTCACCTTTTTCAAGAAGTGAGGGGACTGTTTTATGGAATCAATTGAAAATTCAATTTTTTTAAGAACTAGTTATGGAATCAATTGAAAATTCAATTTTTTTAAGAACTAGTAGGTAGGTACTATATTTTAAAAATTCAAAGTAAGTAAATTTTTTTTCACATTTTCAAAAACTAGCAATTGAATTGCCTAAATTGCAAAATTTTCAAAAATTTTCAAATTCTGAATTTTTTAAAATTCTATACAATTCACAAAAAATATGAATTTTTTAAGAATTAGAGAATTTTTAAAAATCATAATTTTTTAAAAACTTCTAAAAATCGTAATTTCCTAAGAAACTGACAATTTTTCAAAAATTTCAAAATTTTCCTAAATTTTTGAATTCTTAAAAATTGTTAAATTCTAAAAATTGTCAGTTTCTCAACATTTCTGAATTTTTAAAAATTCTATACTTAATTCTTAAAAATTACGCAATTTTAAAAAATCATAATTCTTTGAAGAATTGTCACTTTTTTCAAAAAGTTGTCAAATTTTCTGAACCCAATGCATAAACTGTCTTTTTTAGGAATAATAATCCCCTTCCCTCCCAGCCCGCATAATCCCAAAATATATCAAAATAAATAAAACTAGAGTCCCCAAAAAAACCAACGAAGAAACACAAATCAAAAAAAGATAACTTTATTCACTTCAATTAAAATTTTTTTAAAATTCTAATCAATTTTTTCTTTTAATTTCTAATTTTAAATTTTTCTAAAAATTTCTGTTCATAAATTGTACTTACGCAAAAATTAAAAATTTAACCTGTGGAACATGGAAGTGTGAATCGATGCGGAAAATATATATTTTTAAGATCTTCCAGAATTTTTGAACACCACTTCTTCAAGACCTTTAAATTTTTATTTTGTATGACCACTTCATAAAAATGTAATTTCTTTGAAGTTTTGGAGGGAAGTCTGACTTCCATAACTTTCCTATCAAATACGCCACTGATAAGAACAAATATGCAGGTAGGTATAGGTAGGCTATCTACATACCTATATAAAAATCAACATTCCCCTTTTATCGTGTAACTTAATCAAATATTCGTTAGCAACTTATGTTGTAATTGAATTCTTCAAACGAAATTGTTGTTAGAAGGAATTCATCTTATTACAGAATACAATGCCCCCCTATGCGTAATGTTTGCAGAGAAATTCAACCTCTACTGAAACTAAGTAAGCTGAAGAAAAGTCGAATGAGAAATGCCTGCTAATGCGTTGACGTATTGTCAGTGGTAGGTAGAGGTGCTAGGTACCTAGTACCTACCTACTTCATTAAATTCGCAGGAGTACTTTGGAAATTTTATCTAGCTCGAACTCTCGGTAAATAATTTTCACCACGTGATAAATTCAGTTGTTAAATAAGTTAAAATTTATAATGAATGAAGGAATGGGTGGTTCGAAGCTCGTTAATTTAGTACAAATTTGCGCGAATCGTAAAATCGTCGGTATCTTCGCCGCCTCACATTCGCCTTTGGATAGGTAAATTTTAATCTTTGTGGATTTAATTAATCATCCGGATTCCATACGATTTGTTCGCTTTATTACCTATGTATACCTACGTACATTCTTTCCTTTAAAATGAGAAATTGTAACAACGCTGTTAAAATTGAAATATTCCATAGTTTATTTATCTACCGCTATTTTACAACGTAGGTAGCATAAAGAAATTTTTCACGATTTCGCGTTTTTTTTAATATAACAATAAATGGAAAAAAACAGCAACAAATGTTTCGGGTTAATTTCGCGTAAAAATCGTTTGCACTTAATTTTCATGAATGATAGTATTCGTGCTTTAAAACGTTTCCTCTTCGATGACAAATTGAAAATTTGACTGGCAGTGCACGCCTGCACAGGCAAACTAAATTAAACGTGTACCTGCGGGTTAAATAGACTGATCATTTTTTATTATTTCTCACGAAGATGAATTGTAAAATGGTGATTTGTATATTGGTTCATTTAACACGATTTCTCGAGCCAAGTTTGTGAAAAAATTTACAAATTCTAACCGTGCCGTTTTGCAAACGAATTGTTATTTTTCTCCAGCGGAAATTTTCTTCGTCTTGAACTTAGAATGAATGCTATTTACCAAAGGGTTGGTAACGCGACTGTTTTCTCTTTTTATTCGTTTCTTTTAATTCTTTTCCGTTGTTACGAGTGAAACTTTCTGCAGACGTTCGTTGGGTAATTAAATGGATAATTACAAAAAAGTATTGTTTTGAGATTTTGAACGACTAATTCAAATTAATTGCCTCGAATCTCTGCTTTTCTCTCTAAATAAGTTATTTCGAAGAAGCGGACTTTTTCAAATTCAAAACGTCGTACAATAAATTCTTAGATAGGTACCTAAAGTGTGTTGCAAAATACTTTGTGTATATTTAAGCCCTAAATGAAGTAATGGCTTTTTAAGTGCAGTAATCTCTTAAGTATAAAATTCAAGGTAAAAATATACTATCTAAGCAACATTCTCCTCTCTTCCAACGAACCAGTGTCAAAAATTTAGGTATAAAGTTTCAAACTTTTTTTTCACCGAGTTTTTTTTTTCTCTAATACGCAAGTTGAGGTTATTAATAGTATCTTTTCGGTTACCTAACCTAATAACTAAAAAATGAGAAAAAAGGACCCGATCTAGTTTTTTCCAACTTAAACCGGAATATTATGGATTTAGTGAGTAAAATAGGTTACGTAACTAGGTACTTAATCATTTGATCTTAGTACCTATATATATATGAAAAGTTTCCGGGAATTCAAAGTTTATTGAACTTTATGTGATATAGGTTCTTAATTAAAGTACGGCATATAAAAAAAAAACTGCTGGTGATAAATGGAATTTACCTATATCAATACTTATCTGAATTTTTTTGTTGTAAAATTAGATTCTTTGCTTTAAAATAGGTAGAAACAAATAAGTATTGAATAACCATCGCGATGTCAGAATTATTTGCTGGAATCGAAATTCACTGCAGGTTGGTGATTCATTTACATAAAAATAAAAAATGATTGAAAAATCAATATTTTTTGTAGTAAAGTTGTAATTTCTCGTTAATAACAATTATCAGAACCATCTTTCTGAGTTATTTTTCTCATAATCTCTTACGAGGTCGTATTTTATTTTTTGTGTTTGGGTCTTGAAAATTGGTAGATGCCTCTTAGATTTTTGAGACTGTTTTTGAAGATAAGTATAAATCAAAAAAATTGGGACGGCAATTTAAAAAAATGCACCCACCAACGGTGGCGCGCAAGGGGTGAGCAACTGTATGGCGTG
>FIZV01010958.1:0-12587 GCA_900050545.1 Trionymus perrisii | reverse complement strand
GGTCTTAGAATAGTGATCACTGGAAATTTACTGGAAATTTATGATTTGTCGTTGGAAATTTATATTTTAGTATTGAATTTTTTCAAAATTAGTAAGAGGTACTTCGTATTTTGAAAAGATATAAATTTCCAAAATTTCCGGAAAGTTTCCGAAAAAATAAATTTCCGGAAATTTATCATCTCTACTTAGTACGTATGGTATACAGTACACATACGCGGTCAACCATCTGAAACTACCTAGAACCAAGAAATGCGAGTTCATATTTAGTTAAACGTAGTGCATTGATATGTACCAGTGCCAGTCGATACACATCTACACATAGGTCTGGTTTGACATCAATACGCGTATTTACTCTGAAGTACGATGGTAAACGTATTTAATCCAAAACCAAAGAATAGATGAGCCAAATACATACGAGTACTTCGGTGCTCAGCCACTCACCCACCTACCTACCTACCCACCCATCTATCTATATAGGTATGAAATTTGTCTTCGTAGAATGATACGCTAAAATCGCGTCACGTCTCGCCACGCCGCGCCATGCCACCGCAGCATGATGCGATGAGCCGACGCGACGCAGTATTACGCCTGCGCCCCTTGCCAGCTACGCTACGCTACGCTATGCTATACACTGCTACAATGTACGGCGTACAGTACTTGTTGGGCCAACACGATGAGTTTTTCGACGATGACGAGGCGACCGCGACTATCACTATCGCACTCACACTCGCAATCGTAGTACCATGTACTTTTTGCCAATCGCAAATCGTCTATTGCTTATCTGTAAAAGACCGAACGCGAGCACCGTGGCCGCCGCACCGTAGTCCCGAACGCTAACGATACGTGTTACCCGCGTACGTACTCTTTACGTTTTCTCTATTCTATTCGGGTTTTTTTCATTAGAAATCAATTTGCTCCGTGTCTGTATCTACTGTCTGTCTGTCTGTCTGTCTGGTAACGATCTTCTCGTACTTGTAAAACTATTCGTAGGCCTATTTGTAAACCGCGTGCATCGTGTTTCAACTTTTCAGTTTTTATCGTGCCCTTTAAATTTCGTTCGCTAGTTGAGACACATTGCGCTTTCAGCGAGCTTTTCTTACCACCGTCATCTTCAAAAAGTCACCGCCGCGCCGTGCCGGGTCGAGTGTAAACGTATTACTTACGCAACGCAACGGTACGAATTCAAAGTTGAACCAACAGGTAGGCCTCGCTCAAACGTAATATTTTGTATACTTGTACGTATTGAAGCTGCAACAGGATATACTATAGACCGTACTAAATACGGATACACGTGCACGTGCACGTAACGCACGCGCGTGCGCTGAGCCAATTCGCATTCGCAGGCACGTTTGTCCAAAATTAAACACCCAGACTTGTGATCGCTTTGAAGGGCTGCGCCGATCTATGTCGCCATTTGGGTAGAGAACCCTACATTTTACACGTATCCTGCAATCAGCAACACCACATCTAATTTTGACCAACTTATTCACGGCTAAACGTCGATTACGATCGTTGGGATCAATATTGTTGAATCCTATAGCTGATAGGTGACAAACCTCCACACCGTAGCCGTCATTGTACCAAATGCTATCGATGTTTACGAGTCCGTACTGATGGAGTCTGACGGCATACAACAGTCCGACCAAGACCTTCACCTCGGTTATTAACGTCCAAGGACAGTCCCTTTCTCGTTCATAACTTTGCCTCATTTCCACTTGTTTCCGATTCGTGTCGTTCACTATTTTGATGAGCATTTCTTCGGTAATAAATAAGCTAAATGCTTCCATTGCGTCGATAGCTTGACATGCCGCTCTAGGTACCAAGTACGTAGTTTGGTCCTTGGCGGTGTGTTATCAATCTTATAACGGGTGCTTGGTCAAGCATCAGCTAAATCGACTGCAAATGGAGAATCGATTTCATCTGATGGAGTATCGCTGTCATCTGGCTGAACACATCGCCGTTTTTGCTGTGGTAAGGGTCTGCGATAGTATCGTCAGTATCTGTAAGCGATTGTTCGCTAATCGTTTCGTGACCAGATAATTCAAGTTCACCTTCTTTCGGATTACTGTCTACTGCATTGCCATCATCGAAAAACGCGTCGTTTTATCATCGTCAAGTAGACAACGTCCCTCATCCAGAGAGATCACTTGATGTTGAGTCATTTTTATAATTTAAAACGCAGTGTAACGAGGAATGAGAATGAGTTGAAAATCATCCAGGGTATATAAATGATTAATCACAATTGCTAGGGAATTTCTTCAGACTTGTGTGGAAAAATATACAAAATAGGTACTTAGGTACTTAAATTGGTACATTCGATTTAGATGTGGCTAAATATACCTAGAAATGTGACATGACATGAGGAACTTATACTTCCCGTCAAAAAATCTTTTTTTTTTTTGAGCATACCATCGAATAGAGGAGGTCTTCTAGAACACAAAAAAAAAAAAAAAAAAAAAAATTTTTGACGGGAAGTATAAGTTCCTCATGTCATGTCACAAATGTAATTTTTATTTACAATAGATACAAATGCATCGATGACGCAATTTCTAGTTGTACAAAATCAAAAATCCTGTAAAAAATTGATAAAAATCGTTCAAATTTTTTTTTCAAAACTTTTAAAAATTCAAAAATTTAATCATTTTTTTCAAAAAAAATTCTCAAAAACCCCCTTAATTTCTTTTTTTTGAAAGGAAGTTCTTATTTCGAAAATTAAGTTTAAAAAGAATCAAGATCTCACTATTTTTTTTTTTAATCTACAAAAAATTGTCTAACAAAATCATTTCTGGAGAGGAAATTTCAAGTCACTTGCTCTTTTTTTTTTTTTAAATTTACAAGAAGTTTAGAAAAAAATTAAAACAGGTCGATTTTAATGCGCAGCTACAGACCCTTTACGTATGTAGTTCTAAAAAAATAACGTCAATTTCAAACATTTATTAAGTATTCTAAAGAAAAATTAGCAAAAAAAAAATACATATTTAATTTTTTTGAAAAAAACATCGCTGTTTTTTGAAAGAAAAAATGACTTTATTTAGAGAAAATATCTCATTTTTGATTTTTTTGAGAAAATTAGGTATCATTTTTTTTGGTTTCCATTTTCAATATTTTTTTTAAATGAAAAAATCTCTGTTTTCAGCGGGGAAAAATTTCTCAATTTTGTTATCGCACATTGGGTCCTGTAATTTCGCAAAATTCCTACGCCATAATAAAAAAATCCGAAGGTAAATTCAAAAAAAAAATAAATAAAAAAAAAAATAATTTTTCATTTTCACCGAAGATACCATAGTAATGTAGCTTGGGAGGCGGTTCCCGATTATAAAGTATGGCGATAGCGGTATTAGTTTAAGTATCGGTATTTCTATAGGCGTGGTTCAATTTGGTTAAAATGTAATAAGCGAATAGAAACGGAAAAATCCGAATAAAATCCATCTTTTAAAGTTGACGTTAATGTTGAGTACTTATTCTCAGTTCAATAGAATGTAATGTTGGGTAGTTGGGTACTGATCGTTTTCTATCGTACTTCGATATAAGGGTTTCATATTCCCCTATAGTATAATTTTGCTCGATCAAAAATAATTTATTTCAGTCATAAAGGTGTCAATGTCAATGTAATTGTTGATAAATATTGAACTATCGACAATGATGGTCTGTGCATTTTTCCCCTATCGCAATCCTATCTAAGAGTAATGTTGAAAAAATCACGTGAAGTTTTTAAAAATTGTTAATTTGTAATTTTCACTACCGTAGCGTTTGAAAATGAACCACTTTTATATTCTTATATCGTATCCAACGCTCTGGCAAAAGAAAAATAAGCGAGATGTTGAAAGAATTGAAAATGAAACTCAAAAGAAAAAGCCAACCAACTATGTGTTAGTTTGTGTTTGTACGAATGCAGGCTTGAACGCGCATCTACGCGCATTGGCGTCGATACTTCGCCCAAACCCGCAGGCAATTTGCAACTACTCGTGTACGGCGAAATCGCGTCAATATGTGGTACTTCAGAGGTAAATGTACTCAGGTACGAGAGATATCTAATGAAAGGGTACAAAGGGTGAAACTGAATACGTGAAGGTAGTAGGTTAGGTACACATATCGAAATAGAAACGTACGTAAACTTGATGCACCACCTATTTCGTTGGTCACTTTAAAGGAAATTCTGTCTATACAAAATTGCCATCAATTAGGTAAAAATTGCTTCACTTTTCGAGTCATTCATTGCCAAAACGATTTTGTTTAACTTTTGAAGGTAATTTTCGCCAAGTTGGAGTGTTTAGTCTTGAAACTTGATTAAAATGTTGGAACTCGGGCGTTCTCGAAACTAAAAAGATTTTTTAAATTTAATTTTTCGAGAATACAAAAATTAACATTTTTATTTATAACGTTCTATAAACAGCTTTAAACGAATAGGTATAATGTTTTTTTTTTTTAAACGTCGTGTAATAATTATGGTCTAAAATAAATTCTATTATCAAAGGAAGAAACTGAAGTACCTACGTACAATCCCTTGTAATCTTAACTAATTACAGTTAAAGGTGGTTGAATTAATGAAATTTCCAACTAAAGACTTCAAAGCGTAGAATAACTTGTACGGTCTTGGATCATAGCTGTCTCTAGTCCCAAAATATGTATCTAATTACCTATACCTACCTTACCAGTGCGAATTTAAAAAAATAAATTCCCGAAGTTACATAGCTTCCTTAGTAAGTTATGTATTCGATTTTAGGAAAGATGTATACTGCGGTATATTTTCTTAAAATGCACTTTTCGATTTTTATCGAAAGGCTCCGGATATAGTATATGTCTACATGAATTTTACGCTGTGCCACAAACATCTCCATTTTGAAAAAAATAAAAAATAAATAAATGAAAAGTTATACAATTTCCAAACTTTTGCATTTATCTGGTACTAACATAAATAAAAGGTCATGACGGGATAAGCTAGGTGATTTGGGCCTAAGCCTACCCCACAAAGGTCGACCATGGCGAGGAAACATTTTTACAAAAATTTTAGATCCCAACGCAAGTATTTGGGGGATGGAGCCTCGACACAAGGTGCTTAGTTTCCATATTTTGGATTTTTGCCAAATTAAGATAAAAATTTCGTTTCGTTTTCTAATGAATTCTACGTTCATAGAGGAAGCTGTAGAATTTTTTTCAATTTTTTCAGATCATTTTTCGCCAATTTATCGCATTTTAAAATACTTTGAACCGCCAATTTATATTTAAGTTTGAGAGCTATAGTCGCCAATTTTTTTTCTGAAAACGTGTGATGTAGGTACCTATCCTATATAAATTATGCTGTTAAAATTTCGAGAAATTTAAAGTAGTGCAACATTCTCAAAAAATGTATGAAAACTTTGAAAAAAGACAGATATTGATGATGCACAAGAATAAATGGTTGCCACATGCATCGAAAATTGTATCCAATGAATGCCTTCACTCCCTATAATTTCTACAGACGTTTTTAGTACGGCGCAGTGCAAAGTACGTTGATCTAGACATTGCTGAATATTATAAAATTTTCCAATTCACAAAAATTACAAAATTTTCAAAAAATCGTCATTTTTTAAAAATTTCTAATTTTTTAAAAATTTCTAAAAATTTTTATTTTCTCAAAAATTGACAAATTTATTTTTAAATAGTATTGAATCTTTAAAAATTACCTACAAAATTTTCAAAAATTAGTACATTTCTCAAAATTGTGGAATTTTCTAAAATTCTCTAATTCACAAAAATTACGGAATTTTGAAAAAATCATAATTTTATAAAAATTGTATTTTTCTCAAAAATTATTAAATTTTTAATGATCTATGAAATTGTAAATTTTCAAAAATTGTCAAATGTTCTTGATCTGTTTGTTATTGTTGGGTTATTACTAGGGCTAGGGTTTATATGTATGATAATGCATATTTGATTGCTGTGTGGTAGATACCGCATATCATTGTTTCTTTTGCGATTCATGCATTTCTAAGACGAATGGTGAAATTTTTTAGCGCATATATTTGCATATTTGTACCATAAACGCATATAACTGCATATTTTCATCAAAATATGCCCAAAACCCCCTTTTTTAGTGCATATTCAAGTCGTTAGCGCATATTTAAAGAAAATTTTCAAAAAATCACCAATAATTATTTCAAAAATTTTACGTAATTTTAGGGGGGAAAAAATCCTAAAAAAAAATCTGAACAATTTTGTCTGTGACTTGATGGATGAGTGTTGTCGTTTTGCATCTTTACTCCTACATCCTTTTTTCGCTGTGGAAATGAAAATTTCACTATTTTTCGTTTAAATTACAGTCTTACAGATAATCGAATAGCATTTTCCGAATCAGATTCCAAATACTTCTATTTTGATATGCCACATGATGCAGTTTTATAGCGCATATAAATGCATATTTTGGTCATTTTAACCGCATATTGTAAGCGCTTATAACGAGTTTTTTAGCGCATATAAATCCTAGCCCTAGTGATTACTAATTACAAAGAATTAGGATTCTTCTCCAAAAAAATTAAGAAATTTATCAACACTAGAAAAATCAAAAGATCTTTTTATTACTTACAAAAAATTTGAAAAAAATTACTCAATTCAAAGAATTTTGGGAAATTTTTCAAATACAAAAAATTGAATGATTTAAACAATAAGAAGCTTCTTACTTTCGAGAAATTGAAAGATTACTTTACGTAATTCTTTATCTCAAAAAAATGAGAAATTTTTTTACGTCGACTCAAAAAAATAAAATAAGATACCTAAGTACCTAAGTATTATTTTCTATTCCATGAAAATATAAAATTTTTCCCCCAACAACTTGAAAAATATTTTAATATAGAATTGAAGATTCTATAGAAAAATTGATAAAAATCAAAATTACCTGCACAACGTAAAATTTTCTTTCTACAATTTTTTTTTCCAGAAAGCTTACTTTTTGTGATTTTTGCAGATGAGTTCATTCTGCAAAAAAATCATTTTTATTTTAAAATACGTAATCGCAAAATGTCCGCAATTTGGGCTTTTTAAGAAAAAAATTAAGCTAAATCTTTGCCCACCATTTTGAAATTGTCTCCCCAACGAAACGGCTGAGAAAGTTTGACACCTCATGGATGAACAATTTTCGAAAAATGAAATAATTTAGGCGGGAGTGGGTAGAAGTTTAGAACCCACAAAAATTTCCTACCAAGTCTAGATTTCCTCTAAATGGATCTGTGAACCCTTCACCCCTCACCAAAACATTATTTTTTTTGAAAATGTAAAATGTAAAATTAAGCTTCGCGTAATATGCGTTTCGATTTTGAGAAATTTTTGAAAAAAAAAACGCAATTTTTTAAAAGAAATTTTGGAAGCAGTTGTATTTGCCGCAACTTCACAACATTATTATTAGGAGGAAGATTATTATGGTTGGTTGAAAGGAAACTGCGATGATTAATTTTTACAATTAGCACGTGCACGACGAATTTTTTCATTCATAAATCGTAAAATTGTGTGCATAATCTTTCATAAAAACGAAGAAATTAATTATTAGAAATAATTTCCTTGAATAGAAACGATCTCACACTCGCGTTGACATTGAGAGAGGTTACTCGTATAAGCAGCGCGCCTTATGAATTTTTCTAAACATTCGCTTACGCGCACATGCAGCCTAGGGGATAATAAGAACAATAAAACTCGAACAATGGCGAAATAACGAAGGGTAATGATAACGAACCAGTAATTAAGTTAGTTTCAAATAGGTTGTAATAATTAAAGTGAATCATTCTCGATGCACTTCAATTATAGAAATGAAATACAAAACCGATGAGTACCTACCTACCTTCATGAATGACTTTTTTTTGGGAAATAAATTACGTAAATATTGATGTTATTTTCCACTCGGCAATAATTAACTATTCGCTGTGATTAATCTGTACGATACATTCATCGTAGGTAAGCTTACCGTACTTTTTTTCTCGCAATTTGATAAGCGTTCAAAAAGGATTACAATTCATAAAAGCGAATGGATTTTCTTTTTGAAAAAAACACCTTGGCGAATGATTATTAATTAAAATTTAAAAGGAAAATTCTCATACTCGTACTTAGAGTCACACTTAGGGCAGATACGTCGAAATTTAATCGAAATTTACAATTGCATCCTAATTATAAAAAACAAGGTCGAGTGCATTTTGAATGCTAATTAGTAATCGATCAATTTTGAATTTTCTTTTCATATCGTTATTGGATATGGTACCTATAAAATTATATCGATAGGTACCTGTATCTGTATCTACTAACTAAAATGATTTATAGTTATGTTGAAGAAAAAAAATACGTTATTCAAAATAGTTTTTCGCGATCGTCAAAAGAAGAGATGATTAATTCATAGATACGAGTACATACGACGAGTGAATTTTATTACCTTCGATAATTCGGTTATAATTAAGTTCATCAATGAAGGTCAATTTTGATTGTTTAAAAGGCGATTTTTTACGTTTCTTTGAAAATCTACATACGTACGTAGTCATTTATCTTGAGAAATCCAAATGATGGCGCCAGATCAATGCTAAAATTGAGATTTTACGCAATTTACCGTTTATCTGACCTTTATTACCTATAGAAGAAGCTCGACAAAGTGCAACCACGGGGGAGCATTTTTTTGTTAATCAAGTTTCCGAATGTCTGACAAAATGTCTAAAATTCATTCAAATTCTTCAAAAAATTTATGTTTCAAGAATGTCTGCCAAAATATCTAAAAGCCTACGTAACGCTATTTTGGTCACGCTATTTTATGACGCTTTTTCGGTTCTGTACCCATCAGAGTATAAAAACATAAAAATGTCAAAAAATAAATTTAACACTTTTTTTTAATTTCTTAGTTTTTTCACTCCAATTTATTTTTTGGATTAAAAATTTTTGACAGTTTTTCAACTTTTTTAGAGTAAGATACTTATCTATATAATTATACTTATTTATTCAAAAATATGAAAAATTTCTTTGACCTAAAAAACTTTTTACATACCTATTGTATCAAAAAAATTGAGACAATTTCCAAATTAATTTTTTTTTTCACCTAGAATTTAAAATAACTTTTCTCTAAAAAGATCGAGAAACTTTTCTCTTTAAAACATGTGACCCCTCCCTCCCCACAGAATTTAAGAAAAATTGTCTTTCCGCTAAAATGTCTCGTGATGTCTAAAGTCATTCAAGTTTTTAAAAATTTATAAGTTTCAGAATGTCTGACAAAATATGTAAAAGTGAAACACTTTAATTTAAAAAAATGTATAAGTTTCAGAATTTTACGAAATATCCCAAAATCATTCAAAATTCAAATTTACAAACAATTTATAAGTTTTAGAATGTCTGACAAAATACCTATCTAAAAGTCATTCAAATTTATAAAAAAAAAATGTTTTAGAAAATCTGTCAAAATGTCATTCCGATAAAATATCTGATAAAATTTTGTAAAGCTTTTTTCGGTTGTGTGCCAGGGTAAAAACAGAAATGTCAAAACGGACAGCGTTAAATTCACCAGTGATGTACTTAAAAACGAGAAAAAAAATGGAAAAAAACGAAAATCGTAACAAAAACGAAACGAAATTCGACAACTGAAAACAACAAAATATTTACCCATTGAATTTTGTTAAAAAACGTTTTTCACAAATTTAAAAGTGTAAAAAACGAAAAAAAAAAGACAAAAAATTTTAGGCAAAACAAAAAAAAAAAATTTTTTTTTTGGAAAAAATGAAAAGTTCTAAAACCTTGGAACTATAACGAAAATGAAACGAAACAATATTCTTTCCCTTAGGTATAACGTAACGAAAAAAATTCATTTTGCTATCACTGGAATTCACACTTTAACGTTTTGACATTTTCAAAAGTATTTTTACTCTGGCACAGAACCAAAAAAAAAAAAAAACAAACGTTACAAAATAGCGTAACGAAAATAGCGTTATGCTGACGTTTAGATATTTTGTCAGACATTCTGAAACAGGAATTTATAAAAATTTTTGACTTTTAGATATTTTGCCAGACATTCTGAAACAAAAAATTAAATTTTTTTGATTTTTAGATATTTTTAGTAACTTTTAGACCTTTTTTCAGAAATTCTAAAACTTGACATTAAAAATTTTGCACTTTTAGATATTTTTTCAAACATTCTGAAACTTTTTTTTTTTTTGAAAATAAAGTTTTTGACTACATATGTTATAGATATTTTGTCTAACATTCTAAAATAATTTAAAAAATATATATAATGACTTTTTTATCTCCTTTTAGACATTTTGTCAGACATGGCATGAAAATGCTTTCCCATCGTTGCATATGTACTATTGTATTTTTTTATTTTTCGTAAAACTCAGACCCAACAGAGATGACTCAACTTGAACGAAGTCTGCAACATGTTTTAAAATTGTTTTTTCGTTTTTTTCAATTGTTGAAAATTGTCGAAATTCAAAATTCAAATTTTCTTTAATTTTGAGTTTTTAAATAAATTGAGAAATTTTATCAATTACAAAAAAAATTAGAAATTTGTAAAATCGTACAAAGACTTTTTGGTGCCTCCAAAACAGCGGAGCTCAAAAGCCTTTATTAAGACACCATAATACAATACACAGAAAGGATAATGTACATAATACATATTACTCTGTGACTTACATCTTTTATATCTTATTGTTTTTGCCTGCTCGGATGGATTTGATCCAATGAACGGACGTTAGTTACGCAGCACGAGCACGTTATGGGTAAAAGGATGAGTACCTATACCTAGCGTATCAGATCAATTGAATCTACCTTTTGGGTTTTAATCTTATACAAAAGTAAACGGCGTCGAATAGAAAATTTTACGGTTTTCCATCAATCATCAATCGGTGAAAATATAAAAAATTGACAAAAAAAGTTGTAACAATGTCGCAGGTCCTTCGAATTCATTGTTGAACGTACTCTTAGGTTAGGTAATTCTCGGGGTGATTTCTATATTACGTATTGTACGTAACGGTATTACTTGCATCGAGATTCGATCACTTAACGGGTAGAACTACGAGTAGAAAGTTGAAGAGACGACCAAACATAACGTTTCACGTTAAATTAACGTTAAGCAAATCTCTATCGAGCGAGATCGTCTGATAAAGGTTTTTACCTAAACAGTGAATGACCTTTATGTCGTCCAGATGGTATCTACTCATACCATAACGATTTTTTCTTCCAACGAAGTGTATTAGAAAAGGCGACAATTTGATTTGTAAAGAAATGCGGCTTTTTGGAAGTTTATTGTACGAGTACCCACATTCAAAGGAGACGATCACTTGGAAGAGTTTCTTAGGCTCGCGATGGCCGCCATCGCGGTCCGCTATACCGTTTCGAAAACCTATTATGTTTTCGAACAAACAAACCACAAAAAAAAGGAAACAAAAAATTGACACATTCATAACATATTATTCTCATTTCGAATGTAGAAGAAAGAAGCAATGACCTTTTCTTCTTCTATGGATTTGCCAGGTGAGAGCCGAGACCGAAAGGTGAACAATTGCACATCATTACACTTCTCGTCTGACCTAAATGCCGCCGTCGTTCCGAACGAATAGTGACGGCCAAGGATTCCTTTTAACATTTTCAAATAGGTATGAAAAGGTCACTAGTATAAAAGACAAAAATGTACGCCGATACAGTGAAGCAAAGGTCAATAATCGCGTAGCTGCTGGATTTTGTCAAATGAACACGAGAACGAGACGAACAGGTAACGATTAATAGGTTTTTTTCGTCTTAGAATCATTGGAATCGGTGTTGACTCGTGTGACATGAAAAATGATTACGCCGAGGTACCTAAGTGACCCGCGTACCTTTGCGGAGCCTCAAAAGCAGGTATTTCTTTCAACCTTTGTACAAACATTTTTTCGGTGCCAGATGCTGGATTTCTTTTCATTTATCGAGTCGTTTTTAGACGAACAGTTGCACGCGGCGCCGAAACAGCCAAATGAAATATTTTTTCCCTACTATATTAATTGTGTCTTTTTACTCGGTATTTGGAAAGGCAATAACCTCACCTTTTCTTTCGTTCCATCACTCTGGACGCGGTCTCCAATTACCTATTTAACGAAAGGTTTTTATAATTCTTGAATTGTTATTGAAGAACTCGGCCGTTCACTTGGGTGCCAATAATTTGGCCTGTCTATGTTATTTGTATTTATTTCTTCATCGTTAATCGAACGCAATATTCGCGGAGACGGACATCCAGGTGCCCAGCATACGGATGATGTTTTCAGCGCCTCCAGCCATGTAATTAATCATCGTAAAGTATTTAGGTTTTTACTGGAAAAATATATTTCAATTTAGCGAAATTCCTATTTCTTTTGCAATCGTACTATTAGGTATTACATAGTACACTAGGATACAGTGGCGTATAGTACCATATATATATAATGGGCATCTGCCCAGTAAATTTTGAAAAATAGGTGGGTGGGTAGGTGGGTAGGTAGGTGAGTGAATGTGGAGCACACCTGGATCCAGCAGGTGAGTTTAATTTCTAAATTTTGACATCAAAGCAAAAAAAAATTCTGTTCAAGAGAAAGTTGAACGCAGAAAAATACATTTATGTTGACTGAAATTAGTCATTAGTTTTAACT